>JAUDYJ010000003.1:20626824-20814324 GCA_030761175.1 Masticophis lateralis | reverse complement strand
GATTCCAAGGAATAAACTATATATATAAAATGTTTTTCTGTCAAAACACCTGGTCTACCCTAATATGGGAGGGAGCGTACTGCTTCTCTTTCACCTTTCAGCTCCAATCCAGGAGCCTTCAAGCAGTCACATTCATGACAAACCATTTTATATCAAATTTATATTTTCTGATAAAGAAATAAAGGGAGACTAGTATAAATCTATTTCAAGCTATTTAGCTCCCATCAGCTAGCCATACCCTTACTTGGATTCAAACTTGGACTGCCTGCATATGAGGCAGTTCTTTTAACCTCTGAGCCACAAGTTCTCCTCTGTTTATCAGCTTGAAATAGATCTATACTAGTCTCCCTTTATTTCTTTATTTTTAGGAACTCCTTTGTCAATAAGGGTGGGTTTCCAAATGGCTGGTAGGCGGGAGGTATCATTTCGTTTATTCATGCTGTGTTTTTCTATCTCGATGGCTTCTCTGATTATTCTGTTGTTAAAGTGTTCAGTTTTGGCGATAGTTCTGGTCTTTTTAAAGTCAATTTCATGTTCTGTGGCTTTAAGGTGTTGGACCAGGGAAGAAAATGGTTCCTCTTTTCTAACTGAGTTCTTGTGTTCTTCAATGCGTGCACTTATTGAAGAAGTCCAAACACAAGGAATGACACCAGACCCACACTCACGAGGGCCACACAGGATGTCACCACCACACATCCATGTGGAAAGCAGACTCAAACCAACACCAATGATGAGGCACGACCACAGACCAGAAGCCAGACTGCATCTGCATCATTAGCCAGTTTAAACCCCTTCAATCCATACATGAAGCAGACTGACACCCAACATGAAGATGTGGCACAACCACGAATGTGAAGCCAAACAACAGCAACACAACTCACCAGCTCAAATCCCCCTGCAACTCAGACTAACCCAAGCAAAACCAAGCCCCCACCTGAAAAAAACACACCCTCTTCCAATCAGAGCACAGCCAACCCCCCATCCAATCAGAGCACAACCAAGCCCCCAACCAATCAGAACACACCTACACCCAATCAGAACATAGCCAAGCTCCCACCCAATCATTTCACACCCCCACTAGCAGTTAAAAGGAAGAAACAGCTGTGATCATACATTGCTCCTAGAAGCACAAAGTCGAAAACACCAGCCTGAAGATGATGAATGAGACTTCATCGAAACGTCGCCAAAACACTTCCAGTTTTACGCAGGAGAAAACCCGAATAACTAAAGACCTACATACAAATCTCAGAATATATATTCCGAAGTCGTTGCCCACAATGAAACAAAAGGAGGACGCCTCTTGAAAGAAGTCTGGTTCTCTAAGAACAACTCCCTCAATAGACATATTGACATACCACTGGCATACCAGGCTTTATGGCACCAGGAAGAACTTAAGGAGGACCGATCACTAAGTCTGAATGGGGATCATGGACAAATCTCCTCCTTTAGGCATAGAGATTGGCCTAATGAAGGTGTGACAAACCCTGACAGAGGCCAAGAGAATATGTTAGGGAAGCAGCAGAATAAGAGAGACAGGGAGGTGAGGAAGAACAATGCAAACCTATCACAAGATCATGGGCAAAACAAATGGGTTTAGAGGAGGCAACGTGTGTGCCTAAAAGGGAAAGGCATAACAATGAGGGAGAGGGAGTTGGGGGAAATACCTTCAAAGCAATGCCTGATAGCCCTGTGTTACCCCCCAGGGAGAGAAAGAGGTAATACACAATGGGGAAAGAGGTAGGAGAAAGTGCATCGTCATCTGTCAGCATGACTAAGGCAGAAAAAAAGATAATTACAGGGGGAAGGAAAGGTGTGGGCCTGTTACACGCGCAATGACCAAATTGATCAGCATTACATAAAAGCAAGCATCCCTTCAATGGGGATCTTATACTCTGACAAAGTCGGTAGGGGCCGACGAAAGCTTAGCATAAGTTTTAAATAATTTTTTTAACTTTTTTAAACATTCCGGAGAGCATGATGTCTATTGCTTCTTTTATATATCTATATCTATATCTATATCTATATCTATATCTATATCTATATCTATATCTATATCTATCTATCTATCTATCTATCTATCTATCTATCTATCTATCTATCTATCATCTATCTATCTATCTATCTATCTATCTATCTATCTATCTATCTACCTACCTACCTACCTACCTACCTACCTATCTATCTACATATACATACACATGTATATATACATACATATACATGTAGGTCTTTGGTTATTTGGGTCTTCTCCCGCATAGAATTCTACACGGGAGAAGACCCGAATAACCAAAGACCTACATACAAACACCCGCGAAAACCTCAGAAAACATACATATACATATATATACACAGAGACACACACACAATAATAAACGCCAGTCCTTTATTTCAGAAAATTGTCCTTTAGATTCGTTTATTTGCAAAAACCACATTTTTCTTCTTTATTTTTAGTCATTTAATTTTCCTTCTACCAATGATACCACTTAATGTATAGTTTTTCATTTTTGACGGACTCATATGTAACTTGAATTGTCTTTTAAATATGTTTACACATATGTTGGATATTTTTATTGGGACATACATTTTTTTGTATTTTTTTTCCTTGATTTTTCTTTTGAATTTTCCTTTGTAAAGCAAAATAGTAAACTTACAACATTTTTCTCTTTTTTTAGATTAGCCCCCTTTTCAGCTGTATACTTTATTTTTTCCAAGAAAATAGGGTCACCTATATATATTTGTTGATTAAATGTATGTGCTGCCTATCTTGCCAGAGTTTGGATGACTTGCAAACCTTGAAACTATTGCAGATTAAAATAATAAAACAATAAATAAAAACAACAATAAATACAGTTAAAAGATTGGGAGAAGAGGAACACTAAGCACAAAGGGAGAGGTGAAGTCTTTCCTAGTATATTAGCATCTCCAGAATTGTGCACTTCCTTTGGGGCTACAGGCCAACTAGAAAAGACAGGACTTCAAGTCCTTATGAAAGGTCAGAAGTGTGAGTGCGGATCTAACTTTAGAGATGTAATGTTCCAAAGGGCAGAAGCCATAGCAAAAATGGCTCTTTTCCTAGATCCTATTGAAAATTCTTGACTGATGGGGTCTGCAGCATGCCCACTGTACTAGCATTGGCCCATTGGGGTGAGATGAGATGATTCTTAGGGTGAGATGAAATCAGTGGTGGGATTCTACCAGTTCGGACAGGTTCGGGCAAACCGGTAGCTCCGACGATCAGCTGTGCCCACACTATTTTCCTTGCTGCGCAAATCAGCTGTGTTACTCCTCCGAAGAAACCGAGAAGTGAAGATTTGTTCAAACTGCACATGTACATGCAGCAAATCACGCGATCACTGAACTGGTTGTTAAGCTGAGAGGATCCCACCATTGAATGAGATGATTCTTCAGACAACCTGAACCCGGGCCACAGATCTGACAATCTGAGGTGAAGAGTGGGAGAAAGGGACCTGAAATCTCACAAACATCATATTATAGTATTTCCAGGAAGTGCTGGAGGTGTAAAATGTTTCTAGCCAGAACTGACCCAATGTAAAAGGGTCAAGATACAAAACAAAGGATATCTAAAACTATTAACAGGCTGAAGTAGCGTCTTCCCAGTAATATTACAAAAATTATATAGCAGTGTTTCAATATCTAAGCAACTGCAAAGAAAAAGGGGTCAATCTATTCTCCAAAGCACCTGAAGGCAGGAGAAGAAGCAATCGATGGGAACTAATCAAGAAGAGAACCAAGATAAATTTCCTGACAGTTAGAACAATTGATCAGTGGAACAACTTGCTTCCAGAAGTTGTGGATGCTCCAACACTGGAGATTTTAAAGAAGAGATTGGACAACTATATGTCTAAAATGGTATACAGTTTCCTGCTTGAGCAGGGGTTGGACTAAAAGATCTCCAATATTCCTTCCAACTCTGTTATTCTGTTATTATGAGTGGCATAGATCACACAGAGAAAACGTTTTTGCTTATGTGTTTGCTTTTCCTCAAAATGTTGGAACTTGAGGTTGAAATCAAATGCAGAGAGATTTAGGGCTTACAGAAGAAAATAATCTTTCATACCCTACATAGTTAAACTGCCAGATTTTCTGCCAGCTGTTTGGACATGACAGCCAATTAGGCTTATAAAGTGGACTATGCAGCTTCATGAGTCGCCTAGACAGTATGCTTTAAATACCGGTTGATAGGAAGCAAGTGTACAAGGTTGTACAAGGACCATTGTCCACTATAACAATGTACAAGGACCATTGTCCACTATAGATTTCTGAATTTTCCAATGCATCCAAATGGTCCTTATTTGATCGGAAGGCAGGATTGGCCTCTGGCTTCCCCTGGCAATGTTCTTTATATCAGCTTATGCCTAAACTAAAGAACACCCCATGTACCAAAGCAGCAACAATTCAATTCTTAATATTAAGTATGCAATAGCATCTTCTGTTGTATCCATCTGGAACAATCTTGAACTGAACACACTCAAAACTGTAGAGATGGTAGATTTTAGGAGAGATCCTGTATAGTATAGACTACACAGTATCAACAGTAGACATATTCAAGTTTCTAGGTTCTATATCTCAGAACCTAAATTGTATTTTATTATTATGATCATGATTTATCACTTTTTGCATGTATGCACCAAATAAATTCCTTGTGTGTCTAATTACACTTTGCCAATAAAGAATTCATTCTTTCTTTCTTTCTTTCTTTCTTTCTTTCTTTCTTTCTTTCTTTCTTTCTTTCTTTCTTTCTATCTATCTATCTATCTATCTATCTATCTATCTATCTATCTATCTATCTATCTATCTATCTATCTATCATCTATCTATCTATTGTTTCAGGCTCCTTCAGGTGGCCATCTCCACCTGAAGTATGCTTGGTGACTGTTTCTGTGACATGTCCTTCATAAGGACTCTCTCCAGCGCTGCAAAGTTCTCTAGGAAATTAAGATTGAAATAACGATTTTCAGCTTAGTGATATTTGTATTGTTGTTCTTGATCTATATGTCAAATAAAAGTCAAGCAATTCCTTCTGATTTAAGAGTAACTCATGAGACATCCCTTATCAAGACCCTTGCTAAGCTTCTTAGTTTGGTTGTTCTAAAAATTACTAGAATGTAGGAGTTGGAGAATCGGGAAAAATATAAGTATGTCTTCACCTAATACATAGTTTAGTTGGGCACCACAATATGTGATGACAGTGGCTGAACAAATGAGGATTAGATACATTCATGATTAAAAAGGATTTTATTTCAGAAATAGTCATGATAACAATATATTGTCCCTAAGATCAGAAGCAATAGTTTGGTGAATACCATTTGTTAGAACAAAATGCAGGTGGAAAGGTGCTATTGTCTATTTGTGGACTTCAATTTAAGCATCTGGCTTGTTGTATATTAACAATATCTGGCAGAGGAGACCAGTTTAGCTTCTGTTTTATTATATTTCTGTACAGGCAAGATTTATATTTATGGAGATATGTAAGCACTTTGAAGATGCTGAGTTGCAGAAGATGCTGATGCTTCTTCTGATTTTAATGGGGTTTTATTATGTTCCATTTACTCTTTTTCATTACTGTAAAAGATTATTTTCTCCTTATTTCTCCTTGGCTGTTTTAACCTTTATAGGCAGAAGAATGGATAGGAACATGGGTTGATGGTTCCATTTAATGGATAGCAGCCTGTAAGGAGATCCACAGGAACAAAATGTTCCTGAGATGCTGTTCAAGGCACACTGTAAATGCTATTACAAAATTCAGATCAAAATTAACTTTTCAGACTAACCACCTTCACTGATTACTTAGAAAGTCCAGCATGTATTTAGATTGTTTTCTCCCTGCAGGGGAAACATACCCATTGAGATCAATAGTTTTCATCAATGTAAAGAAAAGATAAAGCAGTACTGCTTTATATTGCACTAATGAGGCCACATTTGGAATATTTCATACAATTCTGATCAACAAGATATATATATCTTCAGCACCTGAAGAGTAGGACAAGAAGCAGTTGGTGGCAACTAGTCAATGGAATCAGTGCCAACCTGGAACTAAGGGGAAATTTCCTGACAATGAGAATGATTAACCAATGGAATTGCTTGCCTCTCAGAGTTGTGGGTACTCCATCACTAGAAGTTTTCAAGAAAATATTGGACAACCATTTATCCAGGATAGTGCAAGATCTTTGCCTTGGATTGGACTAGAAAATCACCAAGGTTTTATCTGCCCTTATGAATCTATGCCTATATCTGAAAGCTCAAATCTGATGGCAGACTATTTTCTTCCAGAGAGAAAGGTTGTTTCTCCAGTAAAGCTCTTGATCATATCATTGGATAATCAAAACCTCATTCTTTGTCTATGGCCCTTCTTTTTGTTTCTTTTAAACACATTTTAAATATAATTGTTTCCTATCAGCTTGAATGAATCCGGTTGAAAAAAGCGCAGAATATTTTTTGGACTGTTTCCATTGAGGAGCATTGACTGACTTGGTAAAACAAGTGAAGTTGACGGAAACTGCACAGTGGTGTGTTTGAAAGTAGTCACATTTGCCACATTGCATATGAAGGAGGAAAACAAACTACAATAGACTACTCTCTGTGGATGAACACTTTTTCCTATTATTCCATAACAACACTGTCTTTTCAGTTCAATCTATTTTCTTTTGACCTTCTGTATTAATCTAATCTTTTACTCCATTTTTCAAAGAGCTGGCAAAAAAAAGGGAAAATGGAAGGAAGGAATACAGTCCTTGTACACAAAGAGCTTCATTAATGTCTTTGTATTTCCTTTCCTTTAAAAAATGAATTTATTTCCTTACAAATTGAACTAATGATTGGTTCTAAAATCTGTTTCAAAGAGCCAGGCTGTTAAAATGTGAATCAGAAAGAATTCCCTCCCCTTTTTTCATTTGCTGACTAATTTGTTTGCCAGTTTTCTTCCTGTTCTGTTTTGCCCAAGTAATGAAGCTTACACCAGCCTTGTTAAATAATTCCTTCAACTTTACACAGAGTGCCATCTAATGGCTCTCTTATCTCAAGTGAAATGAATCTGTACATTAAGAAAGAGAAATGCAAGCTAAAATAACATCTATAGTGGATTCTAGAATTTGATTAGTAGACAACCCAAACAAATTTGGAGGAGTTAATAAAAACTGGTATATTGTTTTTTTTATATGCCATTAGAAGTCCACTTTTTAATATACTGGCAGCATTGCATTATTGCACTTAGCAGTGAGCTGCCTAGAATTGCAAGGAAAAATATTATACACTGCTAGTTTTACAATAATGCTTTTAGCTACATTTCTGCAAATGCACATGCTGATTTATTTATTTATTTAAACTTATATTCCACCATAACTTAAGGGCTCACTCTCCTGTGCCAACAGGGCAAGTTGCCAGGAAACAAATTAGCAAGTAATAAATCTCCAGCAGGCTAGACATAAACAAATGTAAGCTTTATTGTAGTTAGCTGGAGTCAAAGAAGCCATTTGAGGATACTGAAATAGGCAAGCAGAGATCAAGACCCATAAACTATCAATCCGATGAGGAATCCAGAAAAGAAGACACAAGGTCAAAGAAAGTCCAAGGACCAGAGAAAGCAACAGAAGATATTAACACCCAAGAGTTAAGGTTTTGATAACTTGTTCTCATTATTGTCTATAGGAATTCAGGGTAATAAATAAGCCACACCAATAAGTATATAATAAGTATAGCTGAGGTATGTCAAACACTCAACTGTAGAGTATATTCCCCTGTTAGTACTCACATACCTTTTGACTAGCTTCTCAGATAAACAAATTTGAGATCATCATTAAGTGCTTTGCCTAAAACTATGTGGCTGAGTCTCTCATCCTAAATTAGTGTTGGTGCAGATAAGTGGTCCTGTGAATTAGCTGGGTTTCATAAAATCAGAGTGGGGATCACTAGTTCCAATATTACTGATATCTCCAACAGAACTGTTACTACTTATTTACTTGATTTCTATAGCCACCCATCTCAACTAATAGTTCTGGATGCTTTTGATTATCTTCCATCCATCTGCCTTATCTGAACAGCTATCTCCTAGCATCTTCCAGAAGGTCATAACACAGTTAAGCAATAGGTATCTAATATTATGCTTCCACCTATCTGTAGTAATCCACAGCTGCTTCTATGGAATAGATCTAGTCACAGGAAAAAGGGGAAATGTCACATTTTAAATTAAAATATTTGTCTCAATGAAAACATTTGGATAGGAAATGATGAACTCCGAAAGATCAAAGTTGCAGTTTTATTCATTTATAGAAACATTTCTGTATCACACATCTCAAAAGGCTTGGGGATCTTTCCAACGTTGACAAAGATAAAGTCAACTACAATAAGCATACAACAAAATTAAGGTTTGGACAACCAACAATGATACTAAAGCACTGGCATCAATGCTGCTAATGCTATTCCTTCTCAAGAGGAACCAGGACACTGCATTTTGAACCAACTGTGTTTTGAACCAACCGAGCCATTTTCAGAGACAACCTCACATATACAGTATTGCTGCATTTCAAACAGAAGGTGATAAGGACATGAGTGACTCCAATGAGGCATGTCCAGTGCAAAGGTGTGCAACTGGCATACCTGTCAGATATGGGAGAAGCCCCCTTGGTCTCAGCCTCCATTTTTCAACATCATCAAGTCATAGATCCATCCATCCATCCATCCATCCATCCATCCATCCATCCATTCAAAGACCAGGATCAATTTGTGTTGCTCACCTGCACTCAACCATGCAGGATTTGTGGTTTCCTTATTATAC
Organism: Masticophis lateralis; assembly: GCA_030761175.1. Lineage (NCBI taxonomy): Eukaryota > Metazoa > Chordata > Lepidosauria > Squamata > Colubridae > Masticophis > Masticophis lateralis. The sequence goes on along the minus strand of JAUDYJ010000003.1, from coordinate 20,805,533 downwards.
CCCATCCAATCTTCAAAGTATGTAAACACTAGTCAGGATCTCCACAGAGATCTGTAATACCATTGGGATGACAATATCATGACACCTGGCTCTAAATAAATGGATGGCCTCCCTCAGCAATTTTATGCAGAAGTTGTTAAATTAAGGAAAATATCAAGTTCTGTAACATCCCACACTCGAGAATCATCAAGGACTCCTCACAGAGAAATACAGAACAGATAAAACTGTTCTCTTTATAAGGGGCAGAAGCAATGGTGACATCCAATTTTTTTTACTACCAGTTCTTTGGGTGTGGCTTGGTGGGAGTGGTGTGGCTTGGTGGCTGTGGCTTGGTGGGCATAGCAGGGGAAGGATACTGCAAAATCTCCATTCCCACCCCACTCCAAGGGAAGGCTATTGCAAAATCTCCATTCCAACCCCACTCTGGGGCCAGCCAGAGGTGGTATTTGCCAGTTCTCCGAACTACTCAAAATTTCCACTACCGGTTCTCTGACAGAACCTGTCAAAACCTGCTGGATTTCACTGCTGGGCAGAAGCACCAAAAGGGTATCTCTTATGTCTAATTATTTCAAGCAATCCAGAATCATAACAGGTTTGGTGGCATTTAATACTGCTGAGAGATCTAATGGGTGCAATATTAACCAAAATAATCAATGCTATTTTTGTCTCATACCCAGGACTGAATCCTGACTGGAAGAGTTCCAGGTAATCTGTTAATTTATCAGGCATCCACTTTATTTAGCTGCTTTATTTAGCAAATGGAGATGAGAGAGACTCTCATTTATAATACAATTCATTTGCCAGCAATCCGTGGGTTTTCTGGCTTCCCACACTATCTGCTACTGGTATTTTCTAGTATAGTTTCACTATTAAAGAGATATTTTGCCCTGGTAGCCCACCGCTACCAGTTTTCTCGAACCGGATAGAACCAGCTAAATACTACCACTGATCCTCATGATCACACAAGCAAAATTCAGATGCTTGGCAACTGACTCATATTTAGGATGGTTGCATTGTCCCTGGTCATGTGATCACCTTTTGCAACATTCTGAAAACAAAGTCAATGGAGTTAGTAGGTAGTTTTTGTCTTACACTAGTTTGTTTAGTGACCATTCGAAGTTACAATGGCACTGAAAAAAAGTGACACATGATCATTTTTCACATTAATGACCACTGCCCCATCCCCATAGTGATGTGATTTACATTCAGATGCTTTACAACTGATTCATATTTATGATGATTTCAGAGTCCTGGGGTCATGTGATCCTTCTTTGCAACTTTGTGACAAGCAAAGTCAATGGAGAAGCCAGATTCATTTAACAACCATGTTACTATTTTAACAACTGCAGTGATTCACTTAACAACTGTGGCAAGAAAGATTGTAAAATGGGGTGAAATTCACTTAACAACTGTCCCACTTAGCAACAGAAATTTTGGACTCAATTGTGGTTGTACCTTGAGGACTACTTATACAAGAACTTTTGATAAAACCATATCCGAATTTTCTATTCCTTAGGAAATTAAGTTTCCTTTCTTTTTGTCTATAATGGATAGACCAATCTTGCGAAAACATAAAAAATACTTTTCTAATGATGAAGTTATATCAATAAAAACATGTTTCTCCTTCTCAATGGTAAATTGAGAACCTGAATTTCATGCAAAAAGAATGCTAGCAAAAACTCACATTAATCCAAAGCCTTTTTTAAAAAAACAACAACTATACATTAAAGGTTTAATTCAACATAGATTTTCTTTAAAATCATGTGTTAGGGAGAATCTAAAACACAGCTCTCTAAAAATGTACATGGTTGTTATTGATTGTACATAAGGAAGGACTTTTTTTTTTAAAAAAAAAGTAAAATGTGATCTTGAAAAAAACAGATACAAAATGCATCTCTGCTGATAGATCAGATCTGTAATTATGCCAGATCCTGGATTGTGTGTTTCTGCTGAAACATCAGTTGTTTAAAAGAATGCAGTCCATATGCAGAAAACTTTGTCAAAGGTGACCTTTCCTTACTAAATAAAGAAAAGTTTTTATGTCTTCCTACACACTGTATCTCCCCTGTTCATCTATGACATCCTGCCCAAGGCCCCTTGTTGGTGTGATACACACTGAAGAATTCATAATCATAAGTCAGCACAAAACAAGTTTTAAAAGCCTGTTCCAACCAGTAATGATTATTTTCATCATGTTAAATAACTGTTGGGGGTTATTGTCTAAGGCACAGGTTTTAAAACTCTTTGCTATCAAAAAATACATTATCATATCTGGAAGGACAGCCTGTGTATTTGTCAAAGAACAGCTGTTTCCAGTGGAGGATTCTGGACTTGCATGCATAATTAGCAAGCGAAATATTAACCAGGCTTCTTCAGCCTCAACATTTCTCTCATGTGAATTAAGTACACTTATAAACACATCCATTTCTACCTCCAGCTATGCATTACATAGAAAGATAATTACTTGCGATCCAACAGCTCACTTTCAAAGAAGAGGCTAACACTGATTAATTTTCCAAGGATCCCCAGAGCAGAATTTGCACTAGGCATTGGGAACTTCCAGCCCATAGACTTTATCTGGCTTATCAAATGACCCATGTAATCCATCTAATCCCTGGCTTTCAGTAAGAATGTTCTTTTAATCTGGACTCTCCCTCAAGATGTTCCTTATTAGGCTTATGAAAGTTGAACCAACATATACTTCCTGTACTTCTCAAGAAGTACAGCTTCTGTACAAGATAGAAGATAAATCTATCTCAGCATCTACTTCTGTCCTACTATTCCAGCACCATTGAGAGTTTCCTGATATATGGCATTCTTGCATGGTATGGGAGCAGCTCTCTAGTGGACAGAATAACGCTATAGAGAATCATTAAAATTGCCCAGAATATCATCGGACTCCAGCTACCAGTCCTGGACGACATCTTCAAATCTCGCTGTTTGAGAAAGTTGCATAACATTCTCAGAGACTCTTCCCATCCTGCTTACAATCTTTTTGGACTGTTGCCTTCTGGCAGAAGATGCAGAACAATTAAAACTCAGACCACACATTTTCTGAATAGTTTTTATCCCACAGCTATAATTGCACTCAACAAGGAACTAAAGGGCCAACATCAGTGAACTGTTGGACAGTGTTACTTGGTCTGTTGTGTGGATGTTTGAGTGGTTTAGGGGTGGGGAATTGTGGTGGGTGGCAGTGTGTTTGGGGATTGTTATGTGTGTTGGACCTGGTCTTTGGGTGTTAAGTGAATTTCATTGTATGGGTATACTATGTATACAAGTACAATGACAATAAAGTTATTATTACTATAAAAACTAACATATATAGTCCATATATAAATCAGCAAAAAGCATTCTTCACTCATGGTTTATGCTTACAGGCAGTGGTAGGATTAAGCTGGTTCCAGCCAGTTTGGGAAAACAGGTTGTTAAATTTCTGGCTGGCCCCTCTCTTCCCCTCCCCTTCCAGGAGTGCCCACATGGCTCCCAAGTAAGTGCAGGGAGGCCAAGTGCTGCCTATTACCCCTGGCCACACCCACTATGGCCATGCCCACTCAGCCAGTCATTAGGGCAGAGAATCTATTGTTAAATTATTTGAATCCCACCACTGCTTGCAGGATACACATGTGTCATAATTCCAGGCGTCCAAATATCTGAAAAGGCTTTCTATATATTCACTAAGAATGATTTGGTGTTGGTCTGAGACTTAAATGAGCAAATTTGAGCCCTCACTTAATTATTTAACCTAGGTGACTGAGATGACTAGGAATTTTGTTTAGTTTGATTCCTATAACATGTTCAACTAAGTTATTGAATTAACCCATTTTTTGCAGTTACCACATTGAATCATAAACGAACCAAATGAACTGGGTTTATACCATTCACTTAACAATATTTAGGACAATTAGATGCAAAGTCCATTGAAAATCAGTGGGAATTATTTCTAAGTAATCATGATTAAGATTATGCTATGTAAATGAAGTGGCATTGGTGATGCTAAGGAAAAGCTCTCATTTCCCATTTCTTCTGTTGCAAATTTCGGAGCAGAAGTATTCTCAATTGCTGGCTAGCTTAGTCCATTAAATATTTACTATTTGTATTATTTGTGGCATGATTAAGTACTCAATTTGTAAGTGATATTTTCATTCTATCTGCCTACTTCTTGGGAAGCTTTGTATATTTTTAATGAACTGGGTGGAAAGAAGGAAAGTAGGAAGGAAGGAAGATGAATGAGTTCCTATAATTGTGTTTGGATTTAAATATGTATATGTTTGCAAGGGAGCTATGCTGCTGACAGTCTTAATTTTCAAATCATTATCAGTTTTTATCCAGCCCAGCATGTAGAATAGCTAGTGAGCATTTTGTAAATATGAGGCTCTCTTCTTAAGGAGGAGTCATAATTATACATTCCTACAATGTAAAGGGTTCTGTAATCACTCTGTCCCTGGCGTAACATTAATGGGGTTTGTTTAATAAATCAGGTTTATGGCTCATTATAAAGACACAATGTTGTTGCACTGTTACATCTTCAGCTGCATTGCATGGTGTAGTGGGCTGTTTTACATCTCATTGTATCCTGCTGTAAAAGCATAAATAACCATTACATAACTATGGAACTTAGGGAACTCGATGCTTCAAAAAATGGGATCATAGCCCAGTTTACATCAGCTGCAACCGCTATTGCAAAACTATATAATGGCACATTGCCCTCTCCTGTCTCCAAAGAAAACATTCATAACTCTCTAATAAACTATTTACAGTTATGATCAATAGAAAAGAACAACTTCAGATGAAAGAAATATGATCTGCTCTAGTTCTCTGATGTATAGATTTAAAAGTAAACATTTTATTTTAGAGACACCTCTAAAATACTTTTGAACTAGGAAAAAGAAAAGTCTTTAGAACCTGAAACAGCATTCATCATAATATGGCCTGAATGTTCATCGACTATTAACTACTCATGACGTAATATATTCATTTGCCTTAAAAGTTCTAGTTCTGATTGCTTTTGCTGCAATATATTAACCGGGAAATTGGCACATACTTAACTCTGCGGTAACTATTTGAATTGTAGAAATCATCTGGGATTTGAAACTGAAAGGAGCTGATTTGAGGCAAAAAAAAAAAAAAAAATTCCAAACAAACACTCAAATATTTGCCTGGCCCTAATAGCCAATAAAGTCTTGATAACAAAATCAACACTTAATGTATGTCCCTAGGCCTTCCGTACGAATGAAAGTTTGTTTTTCAATTAAGACTTGAACTTAAAGGGCCATGGTTTGGTCTCCAATGGGCCATTGCATATCTTATACAGAAAACAAGATGCAATCAATTTTCCAGCATTTCCAGCTAAAAACAGGTTTTTTTTACATGTTTATTTTTATAGCCTATCCAAAACCTAATTATTTATTTATTTACTTTATTTATTTATTTTGTCAAGCATGTATTAGACAACAAATATAAGTATAGACATAATTATGAATACATGAGATGGATAAAAATAAAAGGGAACATTAGGACAGGGACTGTAGGCACACTAGTGCACTTATGCATGCCCCTTACAGACCTCTTAGGAATGGGGTGAGGTCATCAGTAGACAGTCTAAGGTTAAAGTTTGGGGGGTTTGGGGAAGAAACCACAGAGTCAGGTAGAGCATTCCAGGCATTGACCACTCTGTTGCTGAAGTCATATTTTCTGAAATCAAGTTTGGAGCAGTTTACTATGAGTTTGAATCTATTTTTTGCCTGTGCATTATTGCAGTTGAAGCTGAAGTAATCATTGACAGGTAGGACATTGTAGCGGATGATTTTATGTACTACGCTTAAATCAGAATGAAGACGGTGTAGTTCTAAGTTCTAATGGTGAGAAAGGTATTTGTCCTAGAGAGCTGTTACCAGTTGACCTAGAAAATTGTATAGATTGTCTGACCTATTGTAATGCATCATCACTGATCTTTCAAAAGGATAAAGGGCTGGTAGTAATTATGGTAGCTGGATATGGAGATTTGCAGTCATCCAGGTCATGATTGCCCCAAAATTCTGAAGAAGCTTTTTGGATGAGAAGCCAAACATCTTCAAGGAAAAAGAAGGAGGTCCAGTTGCTTCATGAAAAAGCACCTTTGGAACAATCCTGATAGCAGAAATAATTTTATTTATTGGACTCTTAAATTAAAAATGCTTCCAAAAATCTAACCAAAGTAGATGTGGCTAAAAAGAAGATACAGCGAACAATCAAGAAAGATCTATGACTACATGAAGTCCACTATCCTGTGCCTGGATCAGTGGGTGGAAAACAGAATCAGGAAGGTCTGCCAATGGAATACGGGAAGTAGGGTATCATCAACAGCTGCTTAGCCATTTTTAAAGTTATGCACGAATAATTCAAATATCCACTCTTCTGATTTTATTGATGAAAGTCTTTGAAGTATGTTTCCTATCATAAAGAACCCCAAAATCAAATACCACAGAAGATTCCTTTATCTGACAGTTCTAAAAAGTAAAAGAAACATGAAGGTAATAGAGGAGAATGACTGGAATGAAAAAATTCTCAGTCTTATCAAAGTTTAACTTAAATTAATCCAATTGAAGATTGCAGTTAAGGCAATAAGAGAGAGAAGGTCACATTGCATCATTCAAGGCTAGGACAGAATAATCTTGGATATCATTGATGTACATATAACAGTTAACCTGCATATTTTAGAGACTCTGTAAAAATACTTGCCATTAAAGAAAAAAAATCACCAATTTAGTGAAGAACATCAGAACAGAAGCAGGAATAGAAACATATGGGAAGGAAAGGAAAGAATTGGCAGGATATATTATATAGGAACTTTGAGACTTTTTTTTTGTTTGTTTTTACAATCCTGTAATCCCTTTTATCGGATTGGAATCAGGGCAACTGAATGGAGCTGAGCATTTACTAGCCAGATGTCCTTCCTGATGCCTACATGGAGTTCACAGTAGATATTTTTCTCTTTGCACCCTGATAGAGAAACATCTGTCACCACCTAGGATTGAACTCTCAACCTTCCGAGTGGGAGACTAGCGTCTTCACCTCTAGGTCACCGTGCTACTCAACTTTGAGACTATTTTAGCTAATAAAACAAATAGCAACTGAAAAAAGTGAAAAACAAGAAGACAACATATTTGGATTAACGGGAATGCCCCTTGAGCCCTGCATAGGAAAAGAAGCCTGAAGCATTTCAACACTGCCCAAAAAGTATCTTCCAAAATCATCAGACATAAAAGAAGAAATTTCAATAGCCTCTGGCAAAGATGAAGATAAGAAGACTGGAGCATACCAAAAAGCCGCCTAGGGACTTAGTCTGAATGAAGATTCAATTACAAGAAACAGAATTGCTTGGCTTGTTCCAGCATTGCAAAGGAACTATTGAAAGCTTTATGAAAGGAAACTGCATTGTCAGTAAATGGGATCTTTCCATATTTCTGTTCTCATTTACAATTGTAAATAGGAACCTTCTGTCAGTCCAGAATAAATACTGGACGGGCATTCCTTTTAAAGTTAGCTTTTTTGAAAGCTGGAACCAAAAGAACAAATCTGGTTCAGTTAACAAAATTAAAGCCAGTTATCAGCACTTCAGGAGACCTGACTTCACAGGAGGTCATCTGAAGGCAAAAAAGAGTCAACACTATCTCAGAGAATAAACCAGTAGACTTTTAATGGATAGTCAGGAACAGCTGGAAATGAGAGGAAAATAGAACAATAACAATGAGCTGTCCTTTACGCCATGCTGCAGGATAATATTCCTTTATTCCAGAGGAGTGCAAACTTTTTAAGATCAGAGGGCTGAAGATTAATGTGGATGACATCTGGATTTTCAATGGAGTTCTTGTATATTTTTAGCTGTGCTAATGTCTTGTTGGAAGAAACATCCTTCTAGGTTCTGCTCCAAGTAGGGAAAAAGACATTGGAGACATGGAGACTGCTTGGAAAGATGGTTTAATGGTGGACAGGATCACATGGCTTGAGTTCCTGAACAGAAAAAAGGCAGATACAGCGAATCCTTGGGTTTTTATGCTGTCTCTGGCTTTGCATTTCCTGGGGCCCAGAAAAAGTATTTTGATTGGCTGCCAGTCTCCCAGGGGGTGGAGGTCTTAGCTAGCCTTGCTGGCTGATGGTCACATGTGCTTTTCAGGTCACATGCTTCCCAGGTCACATGTGGTGAGTTTCTGCTGCTATTGTGTAGAGGGCTAATCCTATCTTTTTTTGTATCTTTGGCAATTCCTACTATGGCTCTGCCTGAAGGAGGTAGATCTTTGTTATGTAGAATAGACTGGCCTAGGCCTTAATGGCCCATTGACAAAGGGTGGGGGCAGGAAGATGGGAACTGCTTCAAAACATGTTTATCCATTTCTCATCCAGGGAAATATAATATTCTGCCTTTAATATTTCCTAAAAATATTTCATTCTTCTAGGACAGGGGTGGGTGCTAACCTCCTACAGTCTTATTTGGTTTTATGTACTGCCCAGAGTCCATTGGAGGTAGGCAACCAATATACTCAAATAAATAAATCAATCACCAACCAACCAAATAAACAAATAAATAAATTTTAAAAATAGAAAAATAAAAAAATAAAAAATAGAAAATGAAGTGTAATATTAAAAGTGCTTGGAGGCTGCCTTTCATGTCAAAATGATGGATGTGTGCTTAGTTTTATGATATTCAGGAAAAGGGAAAATGGACTTAAGAAATCAATGAACCGGCAATATTACTCAATTTCTTGTGCTCAGCTAATGAAAAGAAAGTTTTCAGCATAGTTGACAAAAGAGATCATGCTTATATTGAAATAGGATAAGACAGAAATGCAGCTCATGGCCATCTGAAAACATTACAGAAACCTGAAGGGATGAGGATGTGAGAAGAAATATCCATCTGGTTCAGTTCCAAGCTGGGAGTAAGACCCTGGAAACATGGAGGCTGATTGGAAAAATGGTTTATTGATGAAGCAGAAACACATGTGGCACTGGGCAGCTGACTACATGCAGTTGAAAGGGGGAGTTATACTTTCTCTAGGACTTTGCTTCCTGTTCCTGTGCAAGAACACGTATTCTATTGGCTGTTGTCAGACTCCCATGAGGTCATGTAGGGATCATAGCTGACTCTATAGGCAAAGTACAAATCCTAGGTGCTTGTCTGAGCTACGTTTGGTTGAAGTTCAGACTGTCTGAGATGATGCAATGACTGACATACCTTTAGGAGATTGTGCAATGTAGTGAGTTCTGTGTCTTCTGCTAAATGGTAGTGTGTTAATCCTATTATGTCCTGAAGGATCATGTCCTGTTCTTCTTAATCCCATCATCCTGGAGCTGAAGGTCTTTTGTTTTGTAGATAGGCTGGCCCAGTCTTTATTAATGGGCACAAAATATCTCGGGGTGGGGGCTATTAAGAGTGAGTCTGCTTCCTGCCTCTAAAAAACACCATGTTTCTCCATTTCTTATTTAGGGAAATATAATATTCTGCTTTTTTAATATTTCCCAAAATACTTATTCTTCTGGGAGAGGGAGTGGGTTCTCACAAGGAAAATCAATCTGTAGCAGATCAATTATCTGAGATTCCAGGTTGGAAAAGAGATCACCGGATCCAGGAAGACAGAGGAAAGATACTTTCTTCTTTCCCAAAGTGTTGATTTATGTCCAACTATGTTTGAAATACATTTTATCTCCCAGTCCAAAAGAACTAATAAAGGTTTTTGCTCCCTTTTCATCATAAATCCCTGATTTTGAAAACTGTTATAAGCATTTGTTTGGAAACCCACAGAAACTGGAATGTGGATCTGAATTTCCATAATAACATGGAATATTCATCTCCTGAGAAAATTTGTTTGGATTTCTATTGGCTAGTTTCTAAAGACTTCAGCCAATAAAATGAGCTTTTGCCAAAACTAAGACAGGCTCTCTTTCAAGAACTACATTTGGTGTACCATCATTTACAGTCAGTAGAGGGAGCTCTTTCTTTGAAAAGGGGCTTTTCGGGGGGGGGGGCGGATTGATTATTATTGCGGTTGCAATAATACTGACTAGACATGGTAGATAAAAGGGGAAAAGAAAAAAATCCTTTTTTCAAAAAGGCAACCAATGTGGGTCCTGCTTTGCATAAAAATTATGTAAAATGCACAGCAAGTTATAATTAGTTATTATATAAATATGGTATATAATAAAGAGAACTGTGGCCATGCAGAGTAAGAGAACCCAACTATTAATGTGCATATAATAATTATATTACTGAAAATAATGCTACAAGTTGAAATCATGTCCATATGGGAGAAGCCACATAAATTTCAAAAATGACATCATAGGTATCATGATGTCATCATTAAGTTGATGGTGCAAAATGATGCAAGCATGTAATTCATGTCACTGGCAAAATGAGTTCCCTCATTTTGCTCACTGGCAGATGATGATCACAAACCTAAACCTCTCATTACATTTTTCTAGAACAATATTTAATGCAGAGAAGTGTTTTTGGAAAGATAGTGGACTGGACTAATTAACTGGACTATAATCTGATGCTCTGTTTTATCATTTGTTATTAGATTTGTATGCCAATTTTCTTCCCACTTGACAAGCTAAAATAGCAACCAATTTTTTTTAAAAAAGTAAAACAAGTGGTATTAATGCAGTTAAAATCCACATTAAAAATAAGCATTAAATGAATGATACGGGATATGATTTGATAACTAAAAATTGATAAACCAGTATATACAAATTTTCACAGCTTTAATCACAAATTGGCTTCTGTGGACCTCACTTCATACTTAAGAAGGGGCATGCATAAGTGCACTAACATGCCTATCATCTCTGTCATTGTATTTTAATAATTATTCCTGTTTTTGTTTTTGTTTGACAAATTACAATAATTAAATATTTTATATACTACTGATTTCAGCCTGATGTGAATGGATGTCCATTTTTAGTTTCATAGTATGAATAGCAAACTATCTTCCCAAATTAAATGACTGTCTTCATAGAGTAGAAATCATGTTAATGCATCCATGAAGCTTAAATGCTTTGCAGAGAGTCCACATATTTAACATCTCATATCAATATATTTCCAAAGGACTGATGATGATGAAATTATTTCACTTAAGGTTTAATTATTTCTCTTCTTCATGTTACTAGTAAATAATAATAACATAATCATGTTACTAGTAAATAATCAGCCCATACATGGGCTGAAGGATGAATAACGTATATAAAATAATGTGCTGACAATTATTTCAGTGATATGATAAAGCTTTTATTCAATTAACATAAGCATGTTTTACTGATTCTTGAATTAGATGTGTCAAAAGCAACATAGCAGGGAAAGAAATCTGATTTACATGTCTAATTATAGGTTTACATAAAAACACTTGTCTATCTGGAATTTATTAACCATGGAAAGTCTATAACCATGATATTAAGTAGTCACACATCTGGGCAAATGATAACAATCTGAACTATAATACTTTTATGCAACTGAATTTTCAATTCACATTCTGAGATTCTTTATTAGGTAGTCATGCTTTAACACTCCAAGCTTTGTCATTGCTGTTGTCACCTAATTTCCAATTCATTTCTTTCGTGTGTGTTATAAATAATGTTTTGAAAATGAATCACTTTAGCAATTAATGCTAGAGTAATGTATAGTAGACATCTTGTACCTCTTTTCTCTAAGTGTCAAATAAAATATAACATTTGAGGTATATTTATTGTTACTGTGTTAAGATTCCCACTGTTGCAAATTGTAATTCCATTTCATCTGAGATATTTCTATTTAATTTCACCAAACCATATATTTCTTCAAAAGTCACTGAACCATTGCTGTATATAATAGCTGCAAGGATTGTTAAGTTTCTGATTGGAAAAGGTTTTTGATTCTTTCTTTGGAACAATGATTTATCAAATTGTGGGGTTATGCTTCAATGTCAATATTGCCCATGTAAAAGGTAAAACTGATGCAGACTTAATTCTGAATGGAAACCATCCTTCGACTAAAATGTTATAGTTTTCTGCCACTCTGGAGAGTTGTGTTTTTCCCCCTATAGAATCATAATTTTCTTGGTCTGTAATTAAAGTGAGTTGTGTTCTTTTCTAGATGGGGGACCCTTCAGACAGTCGCTCATGCCCTAGGGTTGTTTTCTTCTTCTTCTTCTTCTTCTTCTTCTTCTTCTTCTTCTTCTTCTTCTTCTTCTTCTTCTTCTTCTTCTTCTTCTTCTTCTTCTTCTTCTTCTTCTTCTTCTTCTTCTTCTTCTCCTTCTCCTTCTCCTTCTCCTTCTCCTTCTCCTTCTCCTCCTCCTCCTCCTCCTCCTCCTCCTCCTCCTCCTCCTCCTCCTCCTCCTCCTCCTCCTCCTTCTCCTTCTCCTTCTCCTTCTCCTTCTTTTCCTCCTCTTTCTTCTCCTCTGTCTCTTCCATCTTCTCATTCTCTGTCTTCTCCTCCTTCCCCTTCCCCTTCTTCTCCTCTTTACATTTATAGTTTCATTAGCATCAACCAAATAAGTTCAGTTTAAATTCAGTAGGGGTAATTATCTGAACATTATATTTTGTTTTCATATTGTAGAAGGAAAAACTCCAGGCTACTGAAGTGATTTTCCCTTCCTTATGTTTGTTAATCTTTATAGGACATTGATGTCTAGCTACACTTACATTTTGACATTGTTTCAATTTTCTAAACTGGTTACTAGTTTGGAGAATTTATGCAAACTCACCAACATTGCTTGTCTCTAAGACTGAGTCCAAAAGTCTAGTTACCAACAAATGCCTGATTCATATCCATGCTACAAAATCTCTGTATTTCTTCATTTACTGGTACACTAAAATGAAAAAATAGGCTTTACATTTCAAGACAGTGGACATTTACTGAAAACTGATTTTTTTTTATAGAACAGCTTAAGAAATTCCACAAAGGTGCACATTCAGGTAGTGTATTAACATTCATTATCATTAAAAATGTCATTATTCTTGTCCATGCTTTATGGTAATTCTCAAATTAGACTGTCACATTACAGGTGAACTCTCAAATATTTGTTGCAAGATGATTAAGACTCAGGTTGGGGGAAAAAAGACCAAGGTTCCCCAAAATGTGGTCCTTTAGACTTACCAAGAAAGTCCAGTTTGGAAACAGTACCTTTGGGACAACCATGATCTGAATAAATGAATCTTCACAGACATTTTCTTTTAACACTTCCTACAGATATTTATACATATTATGTGTTTTATACTTTGGATCAATGGTGGGTTGCCCCCAGTTCAAACCGGTCCTATAGAACTGATAGTAAAACCGGTGGGAGGCTCCGCCCATCGACCCTGATGTCATCAAAATGCTTCTGCGCACGCATAGAAGAGCGTGCATGCGCGGACCCATTGCAAACCAGTAAGCAAGGTAAGTAGAACCCACCCCTTCTGGGCAAAAACGGATCTTGTATTCGAGGAGGGCAAAAACGGATCTTGTATTCAAGGAGGGCGAAAACGGATCTTGTATTCAAGCCTGCCAAATCTTCAAAATTCCAGACTATTAATAGGTGGCAGCAACTTTGTTCACAGATGTCAGTGAATACATTAACATACCCATACAAACAATCATACACAATATGCCATTACCATTGTACTATGTTTATTTTTAACAATTATATTATTATTATTTTTTTTAAATTATATTGCCAACCAAGATCCACAGCAATTTTGTTTTGCTGCCACTCAGTGGTCATTCAGATGAGTTTAGTAGGCTCAAGATTCCTTGTTCTTTGGTCTGATGTTTGGAATTAGAGGCAAGTACTTTCAGCATCCAAGAATGGAGAAGATACTGAGTAGAAAGCCAGAAGATGTATAGTGAAGTATGGTCTATCTACCACAGAAGATTTAGGATAAGAGTTGAATCTGTGCAGGAACATAGGCCATCAAAATCAAGTCTTCAGATCTTCAGCTAATGCTTGATAGGGTTTACAAGGGACAAGCATTCAAGTCTGTGCAGAAGTGACTGGGAGGATTTTTAATAACTGCTGATCTCTCTTATAGATAATTCCTTGCTGCTTATATGATTCCTTGATCTCTTAATTGATCTATATTTGATCACTTCCTGTGCCTCAACTTCTGAAAATTTGATGTCAGACTGATGGATCTCTGAATGATGTGTTTGCCCAGCTTCTGCAACCTAGATGAAAATCTATGGTTCATCTACAGTTTTATGGTTTGGTGATAAGTGATTTATGAAACTATATTTAATTCTGCATGAATCTCTGTTAGGCTATAGAGGCAGAAACCTTCTATAATTCCTTAATTACATTGCTTAGTTCTGGTTTTTTTTTCCTTCCACCAATGAAAAACAGTTATTTCTAGGGAGTAGTTACTTGTATTTTTTTCTGTTGTTTTTTTAAAACAATGGATCAAATTTCAGTTTCAATTTTGAATCTTTATTGTCAGTGCACAACATATGTACAATGGGATTGGTTGAGCTCCCTCAGTGCACCCCCCCAACACAATACAACTCACAGTGAAGACAGAAAATCCCTAACCCAATAAATCATATTAAAAAAACACCAGTCCTATTGCACCAGTGTGAACATGTTACATATTGCACCGGCCCTGCAGTCCATCATACTATATAGTTACGATGTTATTTCTCATTCAGGAGTCTGATAGCCCATGGATAAAAACTGTTCTTCAGCCTGTTTGTGCAGCTGGCTATGCTTCTATATCTCCTTCCCGATGGTAGGAGGATAAAGACGTGGTAACTAGGGTGTGAGTTGTCCCTGAGGATTTTCCTCACTCTTCTAAGGCAGCGAGCCCTAGCGATCTCATCTACTGGTATCAGGGGACAGCCCACGAAGTTTGTGCTGTGCTGACCAAAATGTGACATTTTGTGATTTTTGTACTAAATATTATATCACTTTACTGGATTTCAAAAGAAACTTTAATAATAAATTTATTTAATATTAACATGGGATCGATAGAGTATTTTTTCTGTATCTTTTTTTCTCCACTTTTCCATCTGTATGTGACTAATCACAGTAATATGCATGTGTAAAATAAAGATGTTGTTTTTAGAACTATAAATACATTTTGGACTTTTTTATAGAATAAATACACATGTACTATTTTTGAAAAGATATCTTCATATTTGAATTTAAATGTGATTTTTGAAATCAATACAAATTAACTCAAGATTAGGGAGGGGGGCTGCACTCAATGAAATGTCAGGTAAGTATGCCTACAACTGTTGTGGATATTTGGTCTAGTGATTAAGACATCATGCTAGAAACAAAGAAACTATGAGTCCTAATCTCCCTTTAGGTATGAAAGCAAGCCGGTGACTTTATCCCAACTTGCCTCAAAGGGTATTTGTTGGGAGGATAAGAGGAGGAGGAAGGATTATTGTGAAAGTTCATACAAGTTTGTTCACTACCTTGAGTTATTTATAAAAATAAAAAGGTTGGATAATAAAATATAGCATGCAATCAATAAATCAATTATGGCTACACCTATTGAATCTATGATAACTCTAAAAACTCAGTGAAGCTGATCTCTGAGCAGAGGTGGGTTTCAGTAGGTTCTGACCAGTTCCAGTTCTGGAGAACCGGTAGAGGAAATTTTGAATAGTTCAGAGAACTGGTAAATACCACCTCTGACTGGCCCTTCCCCCATCTATTCTCTGCCTCCCAGGTGATCAGGAGGAAATGGGGACTTTCCCTGGATTGGGGAGGGAATGAAGATTTTACAGTATCCTTTCCCTGCCATGCCCATCAAGCCATGCCCACCAAGCCATGCCATGCCTAGCAAGCCACACCCCCAGAACCGGTAGTAAAAAAATTTGAAACCCGCCACTGCCTCTGAGTAGACAACTATAAGATTTCACAATAATCTTATTATGGTGATTATACAATAAGGAATCTGGTGATTATCCTTCAACATTTCACCTAAAAAAGCTATAGTAAACCAGAGGAATTTTTTAAGAATTTCATATAACTCTACTTTAGTTGTGAGCATGTTAAATGCTGTTCCATGGCATATGTTGCTTGATTTGTACATTCTGGAAGTCATCAGGCTATATTAAATTCCTGACATGGAAAGAAATACAGTCATCAAGTCTAGTGAGGCAGCTCTGGAATCTTAATCAATGGCTTAACTTAATCTACTTTCCATTTCCAACCTATTTGTCTGCTGCTTTTCCATAGTAGGACAGATATCTTCACTGGAGAGGATGTTTTCCTTCCTGTAATTATTGTATTTTATCTCTCAAGTCAAGAGCTTCACAATAAATAACAATTATGCCACCAAAGAGGAAAAGAAAATGTATTCATCGAAAGAGAAAATATTCCAATGAAAGTCAAAGTTTATGTGCAAACCTAGGTATCTAGAATTTCAGAATCTAATAAGTAAGTTATATTCCATTTTTAAAAAAAGTTTTTTTATTTATAATATAAATTAAAAACAAAGGACATAGCATAACATCTCCGGTTTAAACATTTTCATCAAATTTTGTCATATAAATAATACACTTATTTACACTAATTATCACATTTCAAATATGTATATTCTTTCATCCATATAAATTATTTCAATATATAATTCAGTCGTATCTATCATAACAAATTAGCATAAACACTTCCAAACATTTTACTCGTCAATGGTTCTATATCCCAGCATTTCTCGTCCTTTCCAGCCAATAATAAAATTTATTCCAGATTTCATAATACTCTGATTCATCCTTATCTTTAAGTTCCAAGGTCAGTCTGTCCATTTCCACGCAAAATAATTTTTAGCTAACACTTCTTCTTCTGTGGGAGTCTCTTTGCTTTTCCATTTTTGTGCGAAAGCTAATCTTGCTGCTGTTAGAATGCGTAACATTAGATAAATTGTGCTCTTATTGTATTTACGCTCAATAATACCCAGCAAAAAGAATTCTGGTTTTGCTTCTATATTTTGCATTAGTATCTCCTCTATCCATTGTCTTACCTGGTGCCAAAATTTTTCAGCTTTTGGGCATTCCTAGCACATGTGATAAAAGGTCCCTGACACTACCTCACACTTCCAACACATCGATGAATGTTTTTTGCTTATTTTTTCTAATCTGTGGGTGGTAAGTTATGTTCCATGAGAAATAACTAACAGTAAAACTAGATCCCTTTTTTAAAATAAGTGGCTAGTAGCTAACTTGTTGTCTTCAGGCAACATCCTAAATCAGAGTACAATGAGATTGGAGATGTTGTGACAATCTGCGACTGCCTTAGCATGTTGTGTGAGGACAATTGCCATGTTGCTCCTTAAGGTAAGCTATTTTTGTTCAGGCATTTTGTTCATGTTATATGGCCAGACAAAAGATGTATTTTGTTAATCTGAGTTAAGTATATGGTATTATCCAGGCTCAGCATTTTTTTTTTTAAATGTAAGCATGATGGAACAGTTTTGACCATAGCATACATCAACACTGCATAAAATTGCTAGCCCAGTAAATTCAACAACAATAAAACGAATGAAATAAAGCCAAACATCAATTAATAATATTTCTTTTCAAATTTTGTGAAAGGCTAAAAAGCATACAGATTTTGTGCAAAACGTCTGACATTTCAAGCATAAGCATTGTTGCATGAATATAAAACATAAATTCTGAAAGCTTAATCTGATAAACCATAAGCAATTATCTGGGATAGTGTCAGCAATGGAACAGTACCGTTGGGATGTGTGTATGCATTCTTTTTTTCTTTTTCAAGGATTTCAATGTAACTGGAGAGGTAGAGAGAAAATGAATGTTAAGAAATGTTTCTGAACTAGATGAAGAGTTTTAAATTATCTTTTTTGGCACATTCGACAAATGTTAATTTCTTCGTTTTTCCCATCTATCTATAGGCAAATTATTTTAAAATATTTTGATTTACGATTTAGTTTGTACTCAGTAACACGTTGAAGAAAAACTTGTTATGTGTGATCTATTTTCTGATAGCTAATTGGTAAAACAATTTGTATTTGTTTGAGGTACAGTATTCGGATTCTAAATTTATTTCTAATAAAGAAGCATAATAAAACTGACCATATTTTTCCTACAGTAATGTATTTGTGTGTTTATCTGTTGACCTTTACCCACAAATAGTTGTTATACCTAGCTGTGAAAGAGTATCTTCTTTGCATACTGTTATGCCTCCAGCATATAATTTGTGCATTTTTATTGCTGCTGTTCTTTTAATGTGTCTTGAGCTCCATTTGGTGGCCAAACACAATCTTTCATTGCTTAGAACATTGGTTTTGGTAACATTTTGACCTTAATGAGTATCCGTACTGTCTGAGAAGCCAGACTCCATTTTGTAATTTTCTGAGTTAACAGAAATATCTAGAAGAATCCAGTTTAATCTGTGACACATGTTTTTCTGAAGACAAAATACACAGCATTGCTGTTTTATCTTATCCTGTTCTTCAATAAAGCATCAAGATCTATGTACATAGTATGGTTTATTAAAGGATAGAAGGGTAATCTGAACAGCGAGCTACACACAGGGTAATGAGCACATCCTGTATTTGATATACAGAGGACATCCTGTATTTGATATACTTTCATATGTATTCCACTAGAAAGTTATTTAAAATGTTTTAGGCTACACACTATCCAAGGGAACAATGAATTTGGCTGTAATTACTATGAAGCTTAGATTTGAAATATTGACTTAAAGGGTGATAACATGATACGTGAAAGTCAATTTGATGGAGAAGTTAAAGAAGTTAAAGTAGAAGCTAGGAGAACATGACTTCTAGTGTGGCCTTAAGCACAAAGCCAGCTGGTGATGTTGGGCCAGTCACTCCCTCACAGTTGTAGGGAGAAGAGAATGTGAAATATTGTAAAATATTGTCAGGAAAACTGCAGGGGTTTATCCAGGCAGTTGCCAGAAGTCAACTCAGGATTGACTTGAGGGTTAAAATACTAAAGGAAAATGTCATGATACATGAAGAACAAAAGAAAAGGCTTCTCAGGTCAAGCTCAGTTATGGTTGACTATCTGGACACAACTATGTAGCTTTCTTGGCAGGAATATATAAATTATTTGCCTCTGATTCATTCCAGTGTATAGAGTCCTTGGTACTCTCTGTGTTAAGTCCTCACACTCTGGACTTGGTTATTTATCATAAGTAGTGATGATGTTACTTTGTTGGGTAATGAAATATCTTCAAGCAAACAATTAAGTACCGAGGACTACACAATTCAATCCTGAGCTACTATTGTCTTTTATTAAAAGACATATTGTCTTTTATTGTTCAAATTTAGTTGAGATTTCCCAGCATTCCTCCTTCCATGTTCTAATAACCGGCTTAACTTTTTGGTGATCAAACAAAGCCAACTAAGTTTTGCCACTGACTATGACAGATTCATCTTAGGAAAGGCTACTAAATAAGATAATTGGCTAATTGGCCACTCCTTTAGCCTATTTAAGTTTGCACACAGCTTGTAAAAAACTGCAGGAAACAACGTTTGTTTGTCCATTCGTTGGCTGATCATTGAGCTTGGATTTTCTCTGCAAACCTGGCTTCTGGGTTTTCTGCCAAGTCTTGTAAGACTCTATCTTATCTGTGGAATTTCTGGCAGGTTGTTAAGAATGTTTTATTAACAGCCTGCATTTGCAAAAGACTGTGTTTTGAAGTAAACTGAGTTTTGTTTGGAGTTTGTGTGTGCTACATTCTTTGGGATCCGCAGCTGGGGCAGAACAGAATGCTTCTCATGCTATAAAGCTGGTATTAGCAAGGCAGTAAGGAATGATGAGGCAGATCATTTTATTTTGTCCCATATTGACATTGGTAAGCTCTTTGTTGTCTTCTTAATCGTATTTGTAGATTTTGATATGTTCTTGCCAAATTTAATTCTCAGTAGAGTTAAATGTTCAAGACTGGTTCAGGGAATTTTATATCCTCCCATATAACTGGTAAAAATGAGAATTCTATGAAAGAGAAATCAAACCACATATAGAATCTCCAATTCATCACATGGTGAAAACAGTAGAAAACTAAGATTTTTTAAAACTCAAACATTCAAATACATCTATTTGGTCACTAAGAGTCAACACTCTTTGATTTGATGCAGTGGTGGGTTTCAAATTTTTTTACTACTGGTTCTGTGGGTGTGGCTTGGTGAGCAAGGCATGGTGGGCGTGGCAGGGGAAGGTTGTTGCAAAATCCCCATTTCCTCCAAATCAGCTGGGACTTGGGAGGCAGAGAATAGATCAGGGCGGGGCCAGTCAGAATCCTTACTACCGGTTCTCCGAACTACTCAAAATTTCCACTACCAGTTATCCAGAACTGATCAGAATATGCTGAAACCCACCTCTGATTTGATGGCATATAACCATCATCCAGAGACTCTCAAAATATGGATTTATGACCTGATTTTTGCCATATTTATTTTTAAACATCGGTAAGGAATCAACGTTTGTAAATTTTGACCAGTTCCTATAACAATTGAACAGGGGAAATGTTATTCACCAACATCCATCACTAACACTCTTTTGCTCTAGATTCATGATATGGTGACATGCCTTCCAGAGGATTATTGCTTTTAATGAAAATAGATCCTGCCACAAACTTTAGCACCAAATTTAGAAGCACAGTATCTTTTGGTTCACGTAATGCACAAAGCCGTATGCATAGGCTAAAATCCTTCAGGTGAAAAAAAATCCATAGCAAATCCAGCTCAGCCTGCAAGTTATGCATGTAACTTCAATCATATTTTCAGCCGTGCTTGGTAATCTTTGTTGCTGCTCTTCAACCAACAATGTTCTTTTGATCACCACTTCTCCCCCACCCACCCACTCATCCCCACTGGGCTACTGCCTTCTTTTGATTTGTTTGAAATTGACTCCCATCTGCAGAAATGAGAATGGCCCATTTTTCTTACTGTGTAGTAAAAAAACTATAAACGCCCTATAGTTCCAATTTTTCCGAATATCACAAATGATGACTCCTGAGGAGATAACTATTGCAGTGACTTTCACTTTGAGTTTCCTTAAGGATAGATATAATTCTCTCGTACAGCATGTACAGTGTGATAACCCATTTGTAACCATCCTTTTAGAGTGAGCCCATTTCAGTTAGAGAACTTAACAGCAGACTGGTATTTATTTCAGGAATCCTTCAATAGCATTTCAATTTAGAATAGAGCAGAGCAGAGCAGAGCAGAGCAGAACAGAACAGAACAGAACAGAACAGAACAGAACAGAACAGAATTCTTTATTAACCAAGTGTGATTGGACACACAAGGAATTTGTCTTTGATGCATAAGCTCTCAGTGTACATAAAAAGACAAGATACATTCATCAAGAATCATAAGGTACAACACTTAATGATAGTCATAGGGTATAAATAAACAATCAGGAAACAATATCAATATAAATCATAAGGATACAAGCAACAAAATTACAGTCATGCAGTCATAAATGGTAAAAGATGGGTGATAGGAACAATGACAGGATTAATAGTAGTGCAGTAGTGAGTAAATAGGTTTTGTTTTTTTAAAATTAGATTTATATGCCGCCCTTCTCCAGAGACTCAGGGTGGCTTGCAAAGCATTAAGAAATAGCCTTCATACTTTTGTATATTTTATACAAAGTCAGCTTATTACTCCCACAAACTGGGTTCTCAATTTACCTACCTTAGAAAGGTTGGAAGGCTGAGTCAACCTTGAGCCTGGTGAGATTCGAACTTACAATAATTGCAGCAGCTGAATGTTAATAACAGGCTTTAGTCTGCTGAGCTATCCAGGCTCCTGTTTGACAGTGTTGAGGGAATTATTAGGGTTGCAATAAATGAATTTTCTGCATATGAGAGCTGTGCAATTAAAAGAATTAAAAGAAGCGAAGAAGCAGAAGGGGTGTGCTGTGGACCATATCAGTCAAGGCCTATGGAGATTCTCAGTCATCCAGGTCACAGTTGTTCCAAAAGTTCTTTTTGTTTGAAGGTGTTTGGCTTCTCATCCATGGTGGGATCTAGGAGAAGACTTTTTTCTGACATGGCCCCTGCCCTTTAGGACAACTTGCCACCAGAACTGAGATCCACTCTTACCTACTTAGCCCTCTGGAAGGCCTCAAAACCTGGTTCTGTCAATTGGTTTGGAGCCCCCGATGGTGGTGCTCTGTGTTGAAAGTAGCTAGTAGAGTAAGCATAGATTCTACCTCCTTAGGTACTTGATTTTATCTAACCGTTGTTGATGTTTTTAGATTTGTGTTTTAATTCTCTTGTAAGCCACCAGAGTTGCTTTGTATAGTGAGATGGGTGGTATATACGTACATACATACATAACCACATGGGACTTTCCTGACATCCAAATATTATCTCTGTGTAATGATAGAGGCACCAATCTCTTTGTCATCCTCATTTGTTTGTATTTAGGCATAAATCCATTTCTGAATAGATGCAAAGAGGATTGTACTTGCTATCTAACTGTAATATTTAAAGTTCATTTCTGAAATTTGTGCTATCCAGATGTAGCAGACTTCAATTCCCCCAGTTCCTCAACAAGGTCAAGGACTGGAAGTTATGCAGTGCAACTCAACTGGAAAGACTGAGAATGGGAATTTATTTATTCATTCACTCTTTTGTTTGAACATATTCCACGCAGCAGTGGCCTTGATTATAGAATCAGATACTTTTTATGGGTTCTGCCTGCCATAAAGGCAGATTATCATAATTGCTTCCATCGAGGTTTAAAATGGACCTTCTTTAAGTGTTCTGAATTTTTGTACAGGGAGGATAGGGTTGTATTTGAGAAAATGAGAAAACAAGTTTGCCAGCGTTATGTAAGGAGTCTATCATATATCTTAGCTACATCTGAATTATAGGGTTGTGAGGGTTTTGTGGTTTTTCTAAATTTTATTTTGCTTTTCAATTACTCTTGAGCTTTGGTGACTGCTTGGACAAGTCCTTGCAGTTTTCTTGACAGAATGAAAGAACTGATTGGCTTTTGCTTTCTTCCTTGGGCTGAGAGAGAGTGGCTGGCCTGAGACAGCAAGCTTTGTCCTTATCAGGACTAAAACTGACAGTCTCCCAATTTTTAGCCTGGTGCCTTTAACTACTACATCAGATGGCAAAGTTTGCAAGTGATGACAACTTCCACCTCACTCCACCTTCTCAGCACCTCAGCCTTTGGCCACTTCCTTCCAAACTCAAGAGGTCATGGTACCTCACCACCATTTCACTGTTCTTTTCAATGAATCACATTTGTTGTTCTGTTATTCCGTTAAAAAGTTGAGTTTATCTACACAAAAGGGGGAAGGGGAGGGGAGGGGAGGGGAGGGGAAAGGAAAGGAAAGGAAGGAAAGGAAAGGAAAGGAAAGGAAAGGAAAGGAAAGGAAAGGAAAGGAAAGGAAAGGAAAGGAAAGGAAAGGAAAGGAAAGGAAAGAAAGGAAAGGAAAGGAAAGGAACCATCTGTAGCATGATATAAGTTAATTTGGAAAAGAACATGGGGCAAGTGATTTTCCTAGGATCCTCAGAGTCTAATTTTCCCATAATCTGATTAATTTGATTTCTGGTCATTTATTTATTTATTTATTTGTTTATTAGATTTATATACCGCCCTTCTCCTGATGGACTCAGGGCGGTGAACAGCCAGCTAAAAAACCAATACAAAAAAGTTATTGAACATTGAACATCCACATGTTATTATCAAATAATAATTTTAAATATGGTGGAAAAGAAAAAAAACTTAAATGTATCATCAGAGAATAATCATATTGATTATATTTAATTTTAATAAAATGTAATTTAAATTTAGGGGGGGGGGTTGTCTCTTTTGCTGTGGTCCTGCCAACTGCTGCACTTTTAAGAATGTAATTCATGGATTGCCCCTTTTATGCCAAGAGTGGTCCTTGACCTGAATAAAATTGTGTATTTCTCTGTTTTAGGAAATAAGAGAGGCCTACTTTTCACACAGATATAAGCAATTACACACTAAATTAAAGAACCTACTTGACTAAATTTGAGTTAGTTGCTTTATTACAGTCAGTGATAAAACCAAATAAATGAAAGCATACCTGCACAATAATTTTTCCAGCGTATTTAATTAGTTATTTGTCATATTGATATGGCTGCTCATCTCATAATCAAATGACTCTGGATGACATACAAGAAATTTACACACGCATTCATATTAATGTTATTCATACTATTTTTTTTAAATTATAAAAAGTACAAAACTAAAATTAAAAGAGTTTGAGTGAACAACTGGTTACTTACTACTATTAATTAAATATTTGGACAATCTCAATATTTTTCTTGTCGCCTGAGGTCCCCAAGCCTAACAATACAACTGGACTTGAGGGATTCCCAGTAAGTTAAAAAGGATGAAGCCAAACTGATTTTGGGAAAAGGATATTTCATGAAGCAAGGGATACAGCAGAAAAGCTTCATGGATAGTGAAAACATTAATATCATACAGAACATTATGTCAGTTTTGTTATTCTGTTGTTATGAAATCATAATTTTAAATGATGGCAGAGAAATGCATCACAAAGAATAATCCTCTTGATTAGCTCTCAGTTAATTAAATCTAGTTTTTGCCTCTTTTGTTGTAGCTCTGCCAAGTATTTTTAGGTATGTGATTCATGAATTGCTCCTTATATGGCATACCATTTATGTTTATTCAGTTTACTTGGAAATAGTTAAAAAAAAAAACCCGTTGCTATTGTCTGTTATTTCCAACCTAATAATACCATCATGATATCATTGTTAGTTATTGATCCAAGTTCTGAGCAGATCCAACTATAGTTAGCTTCCAAGGCAGATTTGTCTTGATGTTGCTATCTAATGAGGCTGTTTCATACAAAGGACAGACTGTACATATGTCCATATTTGTGTGAATCTTTGTATATCTTTGTACACAAACTATTTATTATTTTACTTATAAGGTTTTTTTCTAGGAGATCACAAGCTTGATCGCCTAGAAGAAAACCTTATAAATAAAGTAATAAATAGTTTGTATGTATATTTTTAATGATTCACTAATACACTGTGCTAAAGTACAATATATATTTGATGGAGCAGAATTCTATCTGTAAAAATATATTATTGTATATATTTTTAATCTTTAATGATGGACCAAACTCTTTGTAAAATGTATTATTCACAGTTTACCTTGCTGTTTGAGCTTTACATCAGTTTCCTTGATCATTTCTTATAAATAACACCGCAAAAAGAGAAGCATCATAATCATCTTGGATTGGTCTGCTAAATTTCACACTGTTTGTGCTAGATGTTGAAAAGGAACATGTGGTTTTTCCAGAGCGTGGGCATGGCACTGCCAAACAAATTATTAGTGCTGTCAGTTTTTCTAGGATGGTGGAGAAATTGAAAAAGGAAACAGAAGAGTCAAACTAGTAACTCTGGTTCTCCCCTTCCAGTTTTCAAATTGATTTAACCCATGATTAATCTGTAGAATTTCATCAGCCCTGGTCTGGATTGAAAGTGAAATGACATACTGTATTTTAGATGTGTGCAAACACTTTAACAAGATAGCGGTAGAATGGAACAATACAAACTAATTCTTCCTTAGTTATGAGAAAAATCAGTTTCAAAAGCAATTACATGATTGAGGCCTGCTTAGAATAAAGGTTATAGTACTTCCTTGGAAAGATTATAGTTTGATTCTTGGGACATTGGGTCATAGGCATCTTAGAGAGTTGGTTAAATCAGAGTATAAGAAGCATTCATTTTGCAGAATATCAGCTTGAGTGACAGCCAACAGTCCAAAGAACCAGAACATCTATCTACAGCCAGCTTCAACTGTGGCCTATTTCATTTTTACCTTTTCATTCACATTTATGAAGTAGGCAAATGTCCTCACATTAAGACTTCACCAAATTAATGAATCTGTGTTTATTCTACCGGATGGTTTACTCAGAAAATGGAAGCCACCACAAAAATGGATGGAACTGTATATTGTCAGAATTTGGGATGTTGGGTGGAGAAGTCATAAATGAATTTTGTAATAAAATAAACTTTCTTGAAAGAACACTTATTTCATAAATACAAACCTATTAACCATTGACTGCGCTTCTATAAATCATTATAGTATCCTTCCTTCTTTTAGGGGAAAGAGATCTTAATTTGGTGGCAAATTGTAGAATGGGGCACTATAGTTAGAGTCATACAGTTTGGACAATACAACCTCAAGCAACATTCTCTTAATTTTTTCCACCTTGTTTAGAAGAAGGAAAAAAGAAAAGCTCCTTTCACCAAGTTTCTTCAAAAGTTGAATCATTACCTGTGGTCATAAGCATGATTTAAGAAAAATATTATTCTATTCTAGAATTATATGTTCTGAGACATATTTGTGTGGTTCTTTCTGTTAAAAAAGGCACAGTGGTGAAATCTATTTTTTTTTACTACCGGTTCTGTGGTTGGTGGGCATGGTGTGGCTTGATTGGTATGGCAGGGTAAGGATATTGCAAAATCCCCATTCCCACCCCACTCTGGGGCCGGGCAGAGGTGATATTTGCCGGTTCTCTGAACTACTCAAAATTTCCACTACCGGTTCTCCAGAACCTGTCAGAACCTGCTGGATTTCACCCCTGAGATAGGCAGCAAAAAAAGGACATGTGATGGATGTCTCTGACATACTTTATAGGAACTAAGAGTTCTTTTTTTTTTTTTTACATACTGTACTTAGAGATCTGGATTTTTTGTTTGCTTTATATAAATTCCAAACATCACTTCCTCTATTTTACCCAACTGCTAATACAGACCTTATAAACTCTTCTGGTTCTCCAATAATAGATTCAGTTGAGGTCCAATTCAGCTTCTTCCAATTCAGTAGTCTCTATGTTCTTAATTTATTTTATTTAGCACATGATGGTGGTACAATTAGCCAGGAAGCTAGAATCTTAGTACATAATAGTTATTTGGCTGTTGAAGAGTGCTAATACTTTTTGTTCATATGCTATCCAGTGCTGTGGTCTGCCAGCATCCTATGGAGCTGGCAGCAGAGTTAAACAGTGAGGAGGCTGGGGAAGAACATGGGCCAGTCCGGGAGTCTGGGGAAGGCTCAGATGAGGGCAGAGAAAGGGCCATCTGAGATGTATGTGCTGCCTCTGGAGTCTCCAGAGTCGGACCTCAGTGAGGCAGAGGAACAGGGGGAGCCTGTTCCCACTGCGCACATGCACAGAGCTGCCAGAACACAAGAACAGTTAAAACAAAAGGGGTGACTTGGGAGTAGGGCTTGGAGATGATTGGCCCCTTCCATAAGACTTAAAAAAGGAGTAAAGGCATGTGGGCCTTTGCAGGAAGCAACGTTGTTAATTCTGTGCAGTTTAAAGTCTGTTTGATTCTGGACTCTGTGTGGCTTTGTCAATTAGATCTTTGGCATCGTGTCAAGGGAGATAAAGGTGGGAGATTATCAGCTTTATCCCGAAGCCTTATCCCGAAGGACTCTTTACAACAATTTGGGACTCATCTGTGAGTGAACAGAATTCACAGCTGTTAAAATAAAACAGCTGTGGGAGTACTTGTGTGTTTTACTGACTCAGGAGGTCTGGGTCAGAACATTCAAGGTCATCTCAGGGGATGAACTAATTCCACACCAGAAAGACAAGTGGTATCCTGCAGTGTATTCTGGGGCCTTCTCTCACCACTCATGTCATCTTGCAATTGGGTGAGATCCAGCACCAGCAGATCCAGCACCAACAAGGATCTGACCATCTGCACGAAATGCTGCCATGTTTCCCACCAAAGTAGTACCATTTCTCTACTCACATGTAGCATGCTTTGGAACTGCTAGGTGGGCAGAACCTGAGGCAAGTTATGAGAGCTTATTCTACCATTCAGTGCTAGGATTTGAAATGCCGGAGCAGAGATCATCTCCAGTGTCTCCATAGTCATAAGGCAATAAATCCCTTTATCTTGAACAGTGGCCATTTGTGCTGACTCTTTTGTTCAATATTGTTGAATATGTATTATTCAGATTGAAAAGTAATAAAGTTGTTAGGCACCTTGTATAATTGATAAATGAAATGAATGAATGGGAACTCAAGTGAACCTTACCAATGCACTTTCCAGGGCTACAAAACAAATTTATCATTTGTAATAACTAGTTCCATCACTGGATGCAAAGTTCTATGTTCTTTTAGAACTATATTCCACACTGATTTCTCTCTACGCTTGTGATTTTTTTATCTCAGTATTCATTCTTTGCCATGCCCTCTCCCACCTCCACTGTACAATATGCTTTCCCATTTTTCCTTTTAATTGTGCTATTTCCCTTGGAATTACTTTGCCACTTGGGATTGTAAAAAGAAAGAAAAATCAAACTCCCAAGCCAATGGTTCAGAAACAATTAAGTATTGATATTTGAAATGTTCATAGAGTGAGAAGATGAAAAGCAAATTTCCTAGAGGACTGGCATCGGTGCAAAGTATTGTTCTCTCCAGCAACACACTATAGCTTATGCTACTTTTTTTAAACTGTTATTATTAAAACATAAAAAACTCCAAAGCAATCTTAATGCTTAACAAGATTAACATTCCTCTCAATTATATGCTCTCCTATAAAAACAATATTGCTGAGTGCACATTGTTCTCTTCTTTAATGCCTAGGGTGCCCTATGTTTTAATTCAAAAATGATACTCTTCTGTTTAAAAGCTGCCCTCACTTTCTAGCAACCATCCAGTCTAAATTTCTAGCTAAATTTAAAAAAAAAAAACTGGAAGGAGATTTAGAAGTTCAGGAATCATCCTTCAGAACTGAACACATACCCATGGGCTTCAACATTATGACAAGATGCATTGAATTTATTTCAAAATTACTGTATGCTGATTATTTTGAAATCGACTATGAAAGCCATGCTGTTCCTTCCTTCTTTTTCATATTCTGAATAGTGTGATCTTCTGTCTCAAGGTTTCCAGTCCCAGTCCATCTCAATTTGTTAATAACTAAGATGCCAATGAGAGTTTGGTGTACTGGTTTTAATGCACCAGGCTAGAGCTTGTGAGTTCCAGTCCTGCCTTAGACACAAAGCCAGATGAACCAATCACTCTCTGTCTCAGTTCTAAGAAGGAAGAGTAGAAGCATAGAAAAACAGTGTTGGAAGGGACCTTGGAGGTCATCTAGGCAATGACAAACCCCTTCTAAAAGGAGGCATTGACAAACTATTTCTGAAAAACTTTGCCAAGAAAACCGTGGGGATTTGCCCAGGCAGACCTTGAGAATGTGACACAAAAAAAGCAAAAAAATTACCCATAGAACTGTAGTATTTTTTTTAATATCCTTTTTTAAAACATTAGTTTTATACCACCTTTACTGTCTAAATGTGCCATGAATGTGTTGACAACATGGAAGTAAAATTCTCCTTTCTCACAATCTTGATTGCACAGAATAAATAGCTACTTAATAGGACTTCAATATTTGCTTAAAATCCAAACAGAATTCTGAATTTTTATCCTAAGAGCCCAGTAACTTCCCAGCATTGATTAGTTAGTTTATTGTTTTCTAAAATAAAATTATTTTCTGCAGCCTTAAAGCTGGTATGAACATATGATCCTTAATTTAAGTATCTCCAAATGTGGGGACGAAGGAGTGCAGATCATACATGGATAGCTTGGTCAATTTTTTCATCCAGAGGGAGAATTTTACATAGTGTTGTGAGTCAATTCGGATAGAAACTACCAGGGCCAATTGAATCCAATAGCACATTTTGGATTCTCTCATAATATAGTAACAGAGGAAGATGTTATGGAAAATAAGCAATCTGAAAATGAACCATTGCTTCGAGGGGAGCAAAAATGCCAGTTCTACTTTCCTCATTTTCTGAGAATACAGTCAGAAAAGATGATTTTGAAAAGAGTAAGTAGGTAGCTTGCACAAATCATGAAAGCAAGTGGCTGAAACAAAAACAGGAGTGAAGAAGCCTCCACTCTAACTTCAAAGGGTCCTGAGTTGAGTACATCAGCCTTGCCCTTCTTTCATTGCCTTTTGTGTGCTAGTAATCACAATGTCTCTATCAACCTGTCCTCACATCACAAGTAGGATGAAAGAAGCAGCTCGGTGGATCAAGGATTTTGTTTTCTTCAGTCTCTACTATAATTTACACAGAATAAGCTATGCTAAATAAATCCAAGTATAAGCAGCAGCACATAGATGCTTAACTGAGAACAAAAGCCATTGAAGTCAATTGAATCTATTCCAGTTAGCAGTAAGCTTATGCTTGCTGAGCTGAGATTTCTACTCTCTTCTTCCCAGCACGTGGCCACTTCGTTTACACCGCAGAATATATGCATGTGCAGATGGGGAAATGACTTAATTTCATGAATGTAATGCCTAGTTTTCCTGGCAATGAATTTTTAACCATTCCTTCACTCAATGGTATTTTGGTGGATGTACTTTCTAAAATGTGAACTCTGATGAACATATGTTTATGTTTCTATTTGTGTGAAAGACTGTACACATTATATATTTATAATATCTCTATCTATCTATCTATCTATCTATCTATCTATCTATCTATCTATCTATCTATCTATCTATCTATCTATCTATATCTATCTATCTATCTATATATCTGTATCTGTTATATATATATCTATCTATATAACTATCTGTTGCCTTCTGGCAGAAGATACAGAGTAATTAAAACTCGGACTACACATTTTCTGAATAGTTTTTATCCCAGAGCTATAATTCCACTCAAAAATGAACTAAAGGGCCACCTGTAAACTGTTGGACAACATTACTTGGGCTATTGTGTGGATGTTTGAGTGGTTTAGGGCAGTAGTGAAATGTAAAATTTGTTACTACTGGTTCTGTGGCCTTGGCTTGGTGGCGGGGGTAATGTAACTGGGTGGGCATGGCCAACTTTTTTTTTTACTTTTAAAACCATTTTTTGGCCAAAGAGGTTGTAGAAAAATTCTTTTAAAAGCCTCTGATGATCCCAGCTGAGCCACGCGATCATCAGAGGCTTTTTTTTTACTTTTAAAAGCATTTTTTTGGCTGAAGAGGTTGTAGAAAAAATGCTTTTAAATTTTTTTTAAAAAGTCTCTGATGATTGCATGGCTCAGCTGGGCATGGGGGGGGGGGCGGGCAGAGAGTTTTGCTACCAAATCTCTGAACCACCCACCGCCATCACTACTGGATCCAGTGATCCGTTCCGAATCGGGAGCATTTCACCCCTGTTTTAGGGGTGGGGAATTTGTGGTGGGTGGAGGTGTTTGGGGATTGTTATGTGTGTTGGACCTTGTCTTTGGGTGTTAAGTGAATTTTGTTGTATGGGTATACTGTGTATATACGTACAATGACAATGAAGTTATTATATATATACACAAGGTGTCAACTCTGAAGCGAACCTGACTGAAGTCATCTTGTGCTGCCTCATAGTTGCCATGAAACCTGAGAAGGGGAAGGGAGGGGGGAAGTAGATAGCCTGGCTAACCATCAAAACAAAACATTTTCCTGTGGGAACCAAGGTCATTGTAACAGGTGGCTGTTGAAGGAGGAGATGAGCCTGCCATCCATCCTAGTTGGACAATGTGACCGGTGGCATCTGGGAGAGGGGATTTTACTTTTTTAATTAGGTGAAAACTGGGAACTGTTAGAGTTGGTTTTCAACAGCTGTGCCGATACGATGTATCCAATCAACATGTTCTTTGAGGAATCTACCTGTCTCAGAGTTCTGTCTTCAATGGGTGTGTTACTTGGAACGCTGACACAAGGGTTTTATATACTGTACTTTTTATGGGAAAGGGACTGCCTGGATAAGTTATATTAAGAGTTGGAACCCTAGTTAAGTAGGAAAGCTAGGCAGTATACATTTTTTCCATGTTACAATTTTTTCTTTTGTCTATTATTTTATGGTGGAGGAGAAATGTGGGAATGTGTTCACCTTAAATTCAGAAACACCGTCATAACCAGTTACTGCGACTTGGCGATTAAAATTTAATTATTTTGTAATTCACAAGATTCCTTTAAAGCCTATGGAAGAGGCCTTAATAATGATAGGAAATATACCCTAAGTTTTACTCTTAATCAATCCCCAATTATCAGCATTTTTAGCAAACCTTACGTGAATGCCCTTAATCATCAACATATAATTTTGGACACTGATAGTTGCTTGAGGCATTTGGTCTCATTATAAACTAAAAATATCTTGAAAGTGAGGGAAGGCAGAAGCTAACAGGCAGATAAGCTTGAGGTAAATGTGAAGTGGCTGCCTCCTTTGAATAAGGAGAGAAGAATAGGATAAAAGAGAACGAGCGCTTCTCTCTAGAGAATCCCACCAGATGAGAGGATATTAAAAAGATACCGAAGAACCAATATTTGTAGCTCAGGGTTGAAATGAGGGTCCTTGGTGCTCTCTGATCTTGGTTGTTTTCTTCCAGACATTTCATTACCCACTGATGATGTTACCTAATTTGGGTAATAAAATGTCTGCTAAAAAAACAAACAGGCTCAGAGATAGGAAAGAAGTCTGGATATTTCTTTCATGAATGTCTCACCCAGTTTCCTTCCCAGATGCCTATCTTCCATGCTGTGATGCCCTTAACTAAAAGTGAGATGATATATTGATCATGGCCTAATAAGTTGCAACGTTTTAGTTCGTTGTATAAATCCTACTCATTTTCTAGACTATTCTGGACTTGCCCAATACTGAAAATGCCATACATATTTCTAAACTTGGGA
Organism: Masticophis lateralis; assembly: GCA_030761175.1. Classification (NCBI taxonomy): domain Eukaryota; kingdom Metazoa; phylum Chordata; class Lepidosauria; order Squamata; family Colubridae; genus Masticophis; species Masticophis lateralis. The sequence goes on along the minus strand of JAUDYJ010000003.1, from coordinate 20,772,909 downwards.
GCACAAGTGGTCTGTGACAACCCTTGAAATAGACCTTGCTCAGTGGAGAAATCCAATTTTTTTTCACTACCCATTCTGTGGGCGTGGCTTGGTGGGTGTGGCAGGGGAAGGATATTGCAAAATCTCCATTCTCACCCCACTCCAGGGGAAGGATACTGCAAAATCCCCATTCCCTAACCCACCCCTGGGGAAGGATATTGCAAAAACTCCATTCCCACCCCACTCTGGGGCCAGCCAGAGGTGGTATTTACTGGTTCTCTGAACTACTCAAAATTTCTGCTACCGGTTCTCCAGAGCCAGTCAGAACCTGCTGGATTTCACCCCTGCAGTTGCCAAGATAACATTCTTTTTTTTATGCCCCAAATATAAAGAGATTAAAAAATCTCAAGATTTTCCAATTTTTAGGAAAGAAAAAGTCTGGTGGGATTTGATGTTAACACATGATTTTGGTTATTTTATCTTTTTAAATTTCCTTTGTGATTCCCTGCAGACCTCATTTGGGACAGGATGTCACACAGGATGAAATAAGGTAAGTTTTTTAGTATGGTCTCTGATGGAGCTATCTTCAACTTGTTGATCTTTGAACAACAGAGCCTGGGAACTTCCCCACCCCCAATTTCCAGTAATGCCTTTAATGTAATGTTATTTTAGGAGAAGGCTGGGCATCCCATAGCTGATGGATGAGACTCAGCTCTGATCCAATTTAAGTTGTTTGTTTAGATAATATTCAGATTCTAGTTAATATGGATTCAAACTTGGTTTTATGTACAATACTGTATAGAATCCAGATGTAGAATAAAATCAATATAGACATCCTGAATAGTTTGTATACAAATTTGATAACATGCTTCCATCAATTACTTATTTTGGATTAAAATTAAGATGCCCCTTTCTGGAGTTAATTTAAGATACACTCCACAAGCAATTCTATCAATAGACACATTGACCTACAACCAGCCTACAAAATCCCCAGAATCCAAATCAACTGCACAGCCAATCAGAGATAGCACTGACCCTCATTCAACCCATGCAATCCCCTCCAACCAGCATTAACTTCCTAATGAACCTCACTGGTGTAATCTCCCCATCACAAAACCCATCACAAGACTCCCACTGATGACCACACCTGACTTATCATACGACCCATCACAAGATTTTTGTCAGACCTGGAAGCCATCTTTTATATTTGGGCCTTTAGGCCTGCCACATCTTGTGTGGGAAAATGAGAGGGGGGATTGCATAGAGTGTAGATGATATGTAGTCAAAATAACATTCCTTTCTCAGAGAGTCAAGGATGCAATGCCCTGGCACCTGGAATCAGATGACTGGGAGGTGTCTTCAGTTTGGCCGGTGGATGATTGGACCATGTGATGGACATGCAGGTGCTGGGCAAAGACTTGAACCTTAGAATAGAATAGAATAGAATAGAATAGAATAGAATAGAATAGAATAGAATAGAATAGAATAACAGAGTTGGAAGGGACCTTGGAGGTCTTCTAGTCCAACCCCCTGCCCAGGCAGAAACCCTACACCACTTCAGACAAATGATTATCCAACATCTTCTTAAAAATTTCCAGTGTTGGAACATCCACAACTTCTGCAGGCAAGTTGTTTCACTTACTAATTTGTTCTAACTGTCAGGAAAATTCTCCTTAGTTCTAAATTGCTCCCCTCCTTGATTAGTTTCCACCCATTGCTTTTTGTTCTACCCTCAGGTGCTTTGAAGAATAGCTTGATTCCCTCTTCTTTGCAGCAACCCCTGAGATATTGGAACACTACTATCAAGTGTCCCCTAGTCCTTCTCTTCATTAAACTAGACACACCCAGTTCCTGCAATCGTTCTTCATATGTTTTAGCCTCCAGTCCCCTAATCATCTTTGTTGATCTTCCCTGCACTCTTTCTAGAGTCTCAACATCTTTTTTACATTGTGGCGACCAAAACTGAATGCAATATTCCAAGTGTGACCTTACCTAGGCACTATAAAGTAGTATTAACACTTAATGTGATCTTTATTCTATCCCTCTATTTATGCAGCCCAGAACTGTGTTGGCCTTTTTGGCAGCTGCTGCACACAGCTGGCTCATATTTAAATGGTTGTCCACTTCACTTGGGAGGAGAAAACCTGGAAGCTTTCAGATTTGGGTTTTCCCAGATGTGCCAATATGACATCTCTAATAAAAAGTAACTTTGAGGAAATCCAAGCCTCAGAGTTTTCTTTCGTTGGGGGTGTTACTTGGAACCAGTGGTGTGATTCTATTGGTTCGCACCAGTTCGGGAGAACCATTAGGTCTGACTTTTAGCCATGAGTGAACCTATTTGTTCCAACTTTGAAGTGGGCCCACCCACGCGCCCCTGCATTATACTCACCTATATTTCCATTTCCAAAGCCCAGCTGATCAGCGCAGCAGAGTGGATTGCTGTGCCTCAGTTGTTTTCCTCACTGGCTGCAATGCGGAAAGTGACTTTTCTTGAAACTGTGCACATGTGCACAGTGAACCAGTTGTTAAACCGGTAGGATCCCACCACTGCTTGGAACCCTGATAACCCTCACTTGACACACCCATCCCTGACCCATCACAAGACCTACTGACCACATAAATCCCTTATAAACAGAAGAACTGACATTAAAAGCCTCTAAACTGTGCTGAAGAGGTTATCTAGTCTGGTACCAAAATGTTCAGAAACTGACCCACAAACTTGGAGAACGCCCCTTTCTCTTTGGTTTTTTACTCATGTTCCTTTCTTTTTGGTTTCTTACTCCCTACTTACTATGTTATTTGGGGGAGTTTTGATTTTAATAGAAATGTATTCGTTCTTCCTAGGCTTTTTTAAAAAAATGTCTTTGTTATATATGCTTCTTTTTTTTTTGCTTCTCACTTTTTAATAAGATAGGATTTTGTCTCTGTTGCTTTACATTTACATCCAGCGGCTGAAATGAAATTCCTTCCTACAAAGGAGACAAAGAAGCATTCGGCCAGAGCACGAAGGAATAAGTTGTAGCCATTATCCTAGTCTTTAGATAATTCTTATACTACAAAAGAAAGCAAAATGTAAGATTCAACAATAGTACGAAAGCAAAGCAAGAGGTGAAAAGTTCATTTGGGAAGTGACTGTGTTATCTTTTGTGGATGTTACATTCCTATTGAAAATATTTCTGCTTTGGATTTTTTTTTTTTGTATTTATAGTTTCTCATTTAATTTATAAATGTTAGCATAAGGAAAGCATGATTTATGACTTCACATTTTTCATCTGTTTCCTTTCTATTATAGATAATTCAGCAGTTTTGACTTTAGTCTGCCACTTTTCTTATAGAGGAATACTTGTTCATCAAAACCATAAGGCTAATCTTTCATCTTCTCCAACCACTTAGGAACACGGAGACAGTATACAATGGAATATGCTATTGTCAAAGCCACAAGGTGATCCATTATGTTGCCAAGATCATCAGAATTTGGCGGTCCATAAAAATCTACACAAGTCTCATTTTGCATAATTTTATTCTGCTCAAGTTGTAGAATTCAAAGCACTCAAGCTCCCACCCACTCATCTCCCTTCCATACACTAGATAATTTATTCATCCACCTTCTCTCAGTGACCCTTTGCCACTTTGGGGTTATGCAAAATGTCTTCACTGTCACCAGGAGTACAAAAGTGCATGTAGGCATAAATAATTTTAACAAACTGCACCTAACTACATGCTGTATCACACGACAGTGTAGCGTTCTCATAGTTCTGTCTTAAAGAAATAAATGTAACTCCACTCTGAAGTTTTGCAATTAAAGTCCATCTACTTGCTTTGTTGCTTATTCTGCAGCTCTGGCTCCATATTTAATCTTGGAATCTATCCTTAATTCTCATCAGTCTCAATTCTGACCTTATCATTAACCAAAGCAAAATAATTGTTTCAGGCAACTGGTTTTGGGTTATAGAAATAAAGTGATAGAGGATAAAGCTTCATGTATGCAGCTTGCTAAAGCTTCCTGGATGCCTTCAGAGGCCTCAAAATTAATAATGATGAATGTTTGAACTGCGGGTTAAGTTGCCTAGTCTATAAGGAAGAGGATGACCAGCATTGTAATTGGTTTCAGACATTAAAACGTTTTGGAATAACCCTGAAGCATCTTATCATCTTCCTTTACTTATAGCTTGTGGTTAATCATCACAAGTTGGTTCAGAAAATCACAGGGTCAGTGAAATCAATTACTCAGAAAGAGGATTGGTTCTCCTTAATGGGAAGTAGACCTATCTAGGAAGCCATCTGCCTGGAATGGTTAAATTTGGATCCTTGCACTGAGGAGAAGATTGGACTCAGTGGCCAATTTGAAGATTTAAATGATCAAGAGGCAATTAACAAACATATCAATTCATGATATGCCGTATTTTCCAGTGTATAAGACGACTGGGGGTATAAGATGACCCCTTACTTTTCCTGTTAAAATATAGGGTTTGGGCTATACTTGCCATATAAGACTACCCCTCTTCCAATGCACACCAAATAAAAATTAAAAAACATCAGATTTGATTTCAATATAGTAATTTTAATTCAAATGCTTATGACATGCAGGTACTTAGCAGGAAAACTGTCACTTATAAACATATAATTGACTTGGCGTGGCCAAGTCAATGTCCCTTCTTTGCCCTTTTTTAACCTACAAATACAACACAACACAAATGGCTCACCCATAATGTAAAAGCAGCCGTGCTAGACCCAAAATGGCCCCTGCAACAAGCAGGAACCTCACACAGCCACAAAAAGCCCCCCCCAAAAAAACAATTTTCACACTTTACACACACAAAATTCCACATACAGCTTTGTGAGATTTTGTGTGTTTGTGTAGTTAGAGTGAAAAACTACAGAAACACACTAAATCTCAGAAAGCTGCACAAATATTATTTTAATTTATTTTTATTTTTATATAAAAGCAGCTAAATTTAAAACTTCCTAAACTTTAAATGGCTAGGTCTAAAAAAAGAACAACTAAAAAAACCCCAATTAACTATTTTTTTAAAGCTCCCAAAGGGGGGGAAAAACCTTACCCAATAGAACAGGGGTCTCCAACCTTGGCAACTTTAAGACTTGTGGAGTTCAACTCCCAGAATTCCTCAGCCAGCTTTGCTGGGAGTTGAAGTCCACAAGTCTTAAAGTTGCCAAGGTTGGAGACCCCTGCAATAGAACATGGAAGGCAGGCAGGCAGATAGAGCTGCTCACCGATGAGCTTGGTTGCAGACAGAAAAATCCAGTTGCTTGCTGATGCGATGGATTGCAGGTATTACAGCAAGCGAAGCAAGGCAGGCGTTGCAACCAGCAGCTTAGGCAAGCAAGATGGAGGTTGGGGGGGGGGTGTTTGCTACCAGTTAGCAGGCAACTCAGCTGGGATTGTCAGAGCTTGGATCGTCAGAGCCATTTAAAAGGAAAAAAAAGGCCCTGATGACCACGCGGCTCAGCTGGGCATGGGGGGCGGGGGCGGGGATTTTTGCTACTGGTTCTCCGAATTGCCCGCTGCCATCATTTCAGCATGCCGTATACCGGCTTATAAGATGACACCCGGCGTATAAGATGATCCCCGACTTTTGAGAAGATTTTCATGTGTTAAAAAGTTGTCTTATATGCCGGAAAATACGGTATAAGTGAAGCAACTCTTTGCTGTCAGCTAACTCTAGATGATACTAAATGGAATAAATCTTCACGAAGCTCTCCTCTAACTATCAAACACTGCTAGTACTTCTAAAATGACTCAACAACAATATCTCTTTTCAGCTATTAAAGCATTAGTCATTTTTATCGGCTATATGTTAATACCCTTAATGTTGAAAAATGTCCTCCCACAGCCTTCATATCATTTTTTTTTTTTTTTTGTACTGCATATCAACCTCCCACTCATTCCCAATGAGACAATTTTGGTTCATAAATGATTTTCTTTCAATTCTTTAATAGGAGGGAAAGTTCAAATTAGAACTTGAAACATTAATAATTCATCCACTGATTTCCATCTAATATTTAAGGCATCAGTGCCACAAACAAGTATAAGTGAAGAGAAGTAGCTGCATAGGATATAAATTGTCTTAGGCTGGAAATAACTTTTTCTTCTAAACCAGAGAGAAAACCTGTGGCTACTATATTTCATGGACAAGGAAAGTATGTGAATGTCCTGCATTTCAATGGAGAATTACTTCTGCAACAATGCACAGCTTTTCCAGTTTTTGGGTTTCCAATAAAATTAAATGAATTTCACAATTTCTCCCCTTTGACTTTTTCTATGTGTGAGGAATGAGAGAACAGGGAGGCTTTAGCATGAAAAACAAAAGCATATATTTAAAAAAATCACATTATCAGCAACCACCCATCCAAAATAAAGTAAGTTCAGAAAAATGACTAGGGGAAATTCAGAAAATAAAAGTGCCCCATTACACTGAAAAGGATATCAAACACAGAAAACTTTTTTCACAGAACGGAAAAGAAGACAGATTTCCCCATGACTTTATGTGGAAAACAACTTCTCCATTTTCTTAAGAATATAACAGGAATATGCTTCAGGACTATACCATTTGCTCTGATGCTTCGCTCAGTCTTTCTTTGAAGTGAAAGACCCTTCAAAGCTTTACACCTTTTAATATGTTCATCCAGCATTAAGACAAATGGATCCATAATTCAGGTTACTAGGGCTTAAAGTAAGATTCCATGCACTATAGTTTGAATGAGCAAATATCATGAAATTCCAGGCAAAAATCTACCTCTGGTTGAATTCCATATATTGAACTTTGGATATGTTGGCTCAGATAATCTGAGCAATGATGATGCTTCTTAGAATAGCCTATTTACAAAGCAAATTAATCAATCCAGAAAAGCTTAATCAATTTGGAACTGATTTTGTTTCATGACAAATCCCAGCTAACACCTTCATTTCCCCAACAAATAACACAGAACTGAACTTGCCAAATACCTATTTCAAGGAAACTGGTCCTATCTGGAGTTCATTGCAAGATTTGTATTTTATACAATTTTAAGATTGCAATTCCTATTTATATTTATTTAAATTTATTGACCACTTACCCCTAGAGGTCACCTTTTAGGAACTGCATGTGTAAGATTAGCAAAAACAGATGACCAGATATACTAGAATTGTAGGTTATAAAGGATGTATTTTCACATTGGCCTTCACACAAACATTAAATTACATCCAGATCTCCTGTCCCACCTTCCTAAGCAACATTATATTCAATGAAAAGAGAGGGTGGGGGTTTCTGCAGAAAGAAGGAAAAGGCAGAGATTCTATCAATTCTATAATGTATTAATAATTCAAATAGTTTACTAACATTAAAACAATTACATGCATATATAGACATGTAAAAAGATAAAGGTAAAGGTTCCCTTCGTACATACGTGCTAGTCATTCCCGACTCTAGGGGGCAGTGCTCATCTCTGTTTCAAAGCCAAAGAGCCAGTGCTGTCCAAAGATGTCTCTGTAGTCATGTGGCCAGCATGACTAAATGCCAAAGGTGCACGGTACGCTGTTATCTTCCCAGCAAAGGTGGCCCCTATTTTTCTACTTGCATTTTTTACTTGCTTTCGAACTGCTAGGTTGGCAGAAGCTGGGACAAGTAATGGGAGCTCACCCTATTACACGGCACTAGGGATTTGAACCACTGAAATGCCAACCTTTTGATCGACAAACTCAACGTCTTAGACACTGAGCCACCACATCCCTCTTATATAATATTTATACACACACACACACACGTGTATATATATATATATATATTGTGTGTGTGTGTGTATAGACATATAGTCATATGCTATTTAATGGAAAGTGATTTGATCTTTTCATTAATTGTCCTTCTTATGAATAAACTCTTCCACCTATCATACAAAACATTTTACCTTTTAGTTTGGAGAAGCTATTTAAACTACAGGTGGAAAAAATTGTAAAGTGGGAGGTCAGATATAGCTAGCATTTGTGGATTTAAGAAGCATGCATTCATAAATGTATCAAGATATCTATATAGTTCTATATCTATATAGTTCTTTGTCCTTGACATGTATTTTTGATAAATGTTATTTTAAACAAGAAAGAATTGAACAGAAACTTGCATGCTAAAGCGGGGGGGGGGGGGGGAGCATCATTGTTATTTACAAAAATGTGTCTTACTCCTTCACCTTACCCAGACCAAAATAGCTGTATTACAGGCATCCTTAGAATATTTAAATGGATACCTACTTGTTTTGTTCAAGAGTGTACTCTGTGATCTTTTTATGGGAGAAAACAGTGTGTTTGTTGGAAAGAACTGAAAGGAGTAAAGAAAGGAAGGGAACAACCCCAGCAATATAGCCTTTTGATATGGTATGATGTACAAAATCTGATATTTTATATTCATCAGGCATTTTGTGAAATAGAATCCTCAGATGGCAGCCATTTTGTGTTTCTAACTTTCTCTCAAAATTCAAAATTTGAAGTTCGCAAACATTTTTTTCAGTAGGGTTCGCAAACATCAAATATCCTAAAATCCCTAATACGATCTAATTGATTAAGAACAGAAAGGTATTCAGATTATGTCATAATATGAATATCTTTCTGTTTTTAATCAATTAGATTGTGTTAGGGATCTTATGTCATAAAAAACATTATAGTGTGGTTACTTCAACATAGCCACTCCGTTTTTCAAAATGCAGAAAGCCAAGTTTAACTAGCTTTGGAACTAAATCAAGGTGTAGCCTTGATGCTAGTTATTCAATTTCTGTAGTAAAAACACCTGAATGTAAACTAATCCTGTGCCTTCACCAGCTGTGAAAAACAGTTCTGGATCTAGTATTTCCTTATGTTCAGCAAGGATTGCATTTTAACAGCTTAGAGTGAATTACAGGGTATTATGTTATGCAGATGTTTAAATAAAGGTATGACTTCAAAGCAACAGTAAAATGATATGGAAAACCAAATACTCCAAAAATGGTTGGATATGTGGCTTTTTATAAAATTTGCTGTATTCATTTTTGTCAACCTACTTTTTTTCTAATTAGTTGGTTGCTATATTCTTTGACATTTATGTCAGGGGTGAAATCCAGCAGGTTCTGACAGGTTCTGGAGAACTGGTAGCAGAAATTTGGAGCAGTTCAGAGAACCGGTAGTGGAAATTTTGAGTAGTTTGGAGAACCAGCAAATACCTCCTCTGGCTCGCCCCAGAATGGGGTGCGAATGGAGATTTTGCAATAGCCTTCCCCAGAAATGGAGATTTTGCAGTATCCTTCCCCTGCCATGCCCATCAAGCCACACCCACCAAGCCACATCACACCCACCAAGCCACGTCCATAGAACCACTAGTAAAAATATTTGGATTTCACTACTGGTTTATGTATTATATGCACTAAATGCATTTGAATCACGTAGTGATTTGGGGCATGCAAGAAAAGGAATACTATACCAACCTGAAATTCTTTAACGCATTTCTAGCTTTTTCTAGGATCATGTGACTACCCAGACTTTGCAGCTGGTGTGCAATCCCCAATTAAGATACAGTTATTTTTAAGAGTCACAGACAGGCATCGCCATATGCTACATAGATCTCTCTCTCTCTCTCTCTCTTTTTGCAATTGGAACTTAAGCACTGCATAGCCCTACTATTTATGCATTTCTGAGAATACTTTTACATTTATTGCTATGTCGTATTTCTATCGTCTAATTAACACAAATAAATTTAATAATCGTATTTAATGCACATATTAAAAAGCCTCACTATGCTAATAAGGATTGCAAAGACTGTTTCACATTTCCACATTTAGCTCATGAAAAGACATGACTTATTTAAAGTGAGAAGATGAACTTCTACTTCTTTATAGTCAAATAACTATGTGGTTTTCCTAGCAATGATAGCCATTACTGACTTCTTGATTTAGTTGGTAGGACTTCAGTGTTTGGTGGAAAGAAAGAAAGAAAATATTTTAGGCTTAAAATGCTGTAAAAGTGTTTTTGTTTCCCTACTGCCAAAGTTCTGACCAGTGCCCTAATGCAATTAAGAGTGTCAAGCCATCTGGCAATAAAAATCCAGTATTTTATTAGGAGCACCATGTCAGCATTACCAAGGTGAAGCCAACTCTGACTTCACCCCCTTCATGCCTTGTCTCTGAACCTGTTTCCCCCTCCCCCAAAGTGTGTCACCCAGTCCCATTCCCCAACGAGGTAATTTTGCGAGTTGTAGAAGTCACTCCCTCCAGGCATTACTATTATCCACGGAGATGGCCTTGACTTGCTCAGCCAGAATACATTTTATTAGGACTGAGGAGTAAATTCCTTGGTGTAGCTGCGAAACATGATTTCCCATCCCCCTGCCTATGGCAACTCAGGAGCAGGTCAGGGAAGCTTCACAAGTCGACACCTACCTTATACAATATATACCCAAATTGGCGGGGGGGGGGAGGGAACTTCAGTACTAGAGACACATTTTACAGTATTTTGTGGTTTGAGTAAGGGGAGGGGTACTTTAAGTTAGATGAACTTGAAGAGTTTATCTCAATAAGTATGTCAGTCCTGGAAGCCATCTTTTAAATTGGCTCTGCAGGCCTGCCACATTTAGTTCTGTGGGAAACTGGGAGGGGGGATTGTATGGAGCTGGGGAGAAATCTAGCCATAATAACATCCTTTTCTCTGAGAGTCAAGGACATTCTGCCCTGCATCTGGAGTGGCATGACTGGGAGGCATCTCCAGTTGAGACGGTGCATTGATTGGTACATGTAATGGACATGCAGGAGAAGGAACTTGGACTTTGTTTTGGGTGGGGAAAACCTGGAAGCTTTCAGATTCGGGTTTTCCCAGATGTGCCAATATAACATCTCTAATAAAATGGAACTTTGAGGAACTTCTAGCCTCGGAGTCTTCTTTCATTGAGGGTGTTACTTGGAACCCTGACAGAGCATACATCAGGGTTTGGCAAACTGCATATTTGGGCTCTAAATGCTATAACGTTTATTTATTTATTTATTTATTTGTTTGTTTGTTTGTTTGTTTGTTTGTTTGTTTGTTTGTATTTTTATACCGCCCTTCTCCCGAAGGACTCAGGGCTGTGCACAGCCATACTAAAACAATGACAAGACAAAAATTAAAAACCATTAAAATAATTCAATATCTGTCTGCAATTAAAACCCCAACTAAAACCCATTTAAAACCCATTTAGAACCCATTTAAAATCATTGATCCGTCAGACCAGCTTGATAAAACAATAGGGTCTTCAGAGCACGACGGAAGGCATGGAGGTCGGGGATCTTCCGAATATCTAGGGGCAGTTTGTTCCATAGGGCAGGGGCCCCCACAGAGAAGGCTCTCCCCCTGGGGGCTGCCAGTCGACATTGTTTGGCCGATGGCACACTGAGGAGGCCCTCTCTGTGAGAGCGTATTGGTCTCTCTTCCTGCTCCCTGAGACTGATTGGATAGTAACTCAAATTACAGGTATTCCTCAACTTGTGATCACAACCTGCGGCCCAAAATTTATGTTCCTAAGTGAGACATTTGTTAAGGGAGTTTTGCTCCATTTTATGACTTTTATTGCTACAGTTGTTAAGGGGAATCACTGCAGTTCTTCCAAAGTTAGTAACCCAGCTGTGAAGTAAATCTGGCTTCCCCATTGACTTTGCTCATCCAAAGGTTGCAAAAGGGATCACATGACTCCAGGACACTGCAACTGTCATAAATATGAGTCAACTGTCAAGCATCCAACTGTAAATCATGTGACCATAGGAATGCTGCAATGGTCATAAGCATTAAAAATGGTTATAAGTCACTATTTTCAGTGCCATTGTAACTTTGAACAATCACCAAACAAACCATTGTTAGTTGAGAACTACCGGTGTTATGGGGGTGGGCACCAATTTCTCTACTAATGCATAGAAGATAATCATTCCCATTTTATCGTTCCAGGTAAGATAAATGGTTAATGAACTCTTCCTAAAATCTAGAAGCATAGTCGGCTGAATAAAATAAAATAAATGATACATTTGTGAATATATTTATCAAAGAAAGTTGCATGTTAAAAGGAGAATTGTTCAACTTTTATCTTTTTTACTATGCCCTAAATAAAATGTTTTCTAACCAATGGGAAGATGTTACAGAAAGCAGAGCCTGTGTGCAAAATATTATTTGATTTTATCTCTTTTTTTTTTAGGCCTAATCTTAACTGCGCACACAACCAAATAACATCTGAGGGAAAGAAAGCTAACTGGTGCTGAATCATTGTTGCAAATCAAATCTCTCTTCAATCTGAGGTACATAATAAAGCAATGTTTGCTTCAATCAGACAAAATAAAATAACATCTCTCCTTGAAATAATATAATGAAGCAATGTCCATTTCTGTTAAAATAAAGTATATGAAACACAACAGTGTTTCATATACTTTAAAGTAACAGTGCCTATCCAAACCCTGGACTATAGTCTCCAGTATCTCATAACCCATAACGTTTGTTTGCATTGGTTCTATAACTCTCCAATATGTTCTAGTATTGGAGGGGAATTTCCGATGATACTGATTCTTCAACATCTCATGACCTATTGACCACAAAGGGAAATGAGGTGAGATAGGAGAATTACAGATGTACTCTATGTTTCTTCTTTGCCTGTCATCCTGCCTGTTCTTTATTTAAGAAATTTCTCATTGTAGCCTAAGTCAGGGTTCCCCAACTCCCGAGCTGTGGCCTTAATCTGGGCTGTGCAAGTGGCATGCAAGCATGTGTAGATGTATTTGCACAAACAATGTGCATGTGTTAAACCATCCCTTCCTTCCCCACTGCCACTGTTTATCTGCAAAGCCATAAAGGTTGGGGACCATTGGTCTAAGTCAGTGATGGCTAACGTTTTTGCCATCGTGTGCCAGGAGTGAGTGGGGGGAGGGAAGGGGAGGGGAGGGAGGGACACCCATAATTCTATGTGCCCCACCTCTATGCATGCAAGCACGACCCCTATACTCCCCCCCCTTGCTCCTGGTATGCGATGGTCCAGTAGGTGGGCCCGGTAGGACCGTTTCTCTCTCTCCCCCCAAGCTCCAGAGCCTTTCTAGAAGCTTTCTAGAGGCCCTCTGGAGACCAGAAATGGCCCATTTGCCAACTTCTGGTAGGACCGGAAGGCTCATTTTTTGCTCTTCCCCAGGCTCAGGAGCCTTTCTAGGAGCTTAGGGAGGGCAAAAATGGCCTTCTCCACCCCCCCCAAAGGCCCCTCCAGAGGCCAGAAATGGCCCATTTGCTGACTTCCAGTCCCACCCATGCATGCCATAGGTTCGCCATCACAGGTCTAAGTGATAGCTAACTAACTATATTTTTACCAACACACCTGCAAGGAGCACAAAATCTGTAATTTGCTTTTCTAATCATTGCTTAGACCAGGGGTATCAAACTCAAGGCCCGTGGACCGGATCTGGCCCACAAGGTGCTTAAATCTGGCCCATGGGGTCTACCTGGAAATAGAAAAGGATTGGCCCGCGGTGCCTCTGGAAGCCAGAGGGGGAATGGGGGGCTATGTGCACTCTCCCCACACTCCATTTTTGGATAAAAAACATCTTCAACATTAAATAAATTTCCTCTGGATATTTGGTTCTACTGTCAAACTCCTTTAATTGATGGAAGTTGTTGTCCTTTTTCTAATTTTCTATCAAAATCTGCTTTTCTGCAGCTTAAATCCATTATTTGGTCTTCTGCACTCTAGAATGATAATGAATGATGAGTCTTGATTCCCTGCATAATATCCTTCCAAGTGATACAGAATGGTGTTATTTTAACCCTCCCTCACTCTTCTCAACACTGAATATTCTCGGGACTTCAGTTTTAGTTCCTTAATCAGAGCTGTCTCTTTTTAAAACTAATACTTTTTTATAAATTTATATTCAGAAACTAATACAAAGAACTAATACAAAGCATGAAAATAATAATAATAGAGTAAATATAAAACACAAAAAGTGCAATGAAAAAGTAAAAAAAAAAGAAAAAGAAAGAAAATAGTGAAGAAAAAAGAAAAGAGATATATAAAGAAATGACTTCCCCCTTCATCACAAGTACAATTTCAATAATTTATCACCTCTGATTCTATCATAAAAGATTTCTTCTTCCCATATTTCATCTCTCATCTATAAACAGATTCTTCAAAGCTCATCATTCAGACCTAATCATCAAAAGTCCATTAAGCATTACCAGAAATAGCTACATGCATACATATTTTAACCTCAATCAAGTAAACCAGTTTTATATTTCTTTTTCTTTCCTTTTAACACAGTAACTTATCACTTTCTTTGAAAATAAAACAGAACTGTTTTCCTATATTTCATCTCTGTAATGGAATGTAGTGGGCTGGATTCCCAGGAGAGAGGGATGCATTCCAGACAAGTAGGAGACAACTCAGTTCAGATGGTTTGTGTGAGAGAAAGAGGGTAAAGTCAGTCCTTCCCTAATAATTCCCAGAGTACATGCTTCTGCAATTTCATGGATGGATGTCATCAGGCCAAAATAGTGAATGTTCTGGGATTACCATCAGTGGTGGGTTCCTCCCAGTTCTGCCTGGTTCTGCCAAGCTGGTAGCGGTGACAATATGATGTCAGAGAATCTGTTCTGCCTCTCCCTGCCCGCCCACCCCCGCCCGCATTATTCTTACCTTTTATTTGACCCCGCCCCAATCTATTGCTGCCTCCTGAGTCCCAGCTGATGGTCTATAAGGAAAAAATCTGTTTAAACTCTTGCCAAGGGGCTTCAAAGGGCCGCCCTACAGCTGATCAGTGGTAAAAGGCAGTTTGTTGGTAGACCGGTGCCTCCAAAAACAAATGAGTAGACCGGTGCCTGCAAAAATAAATGAGTAGACCGGTACAGCTCTGCAAGTAGTTAAAAGCCTGGTAGACCAGTAGTACCTCTGCTAAATCCTAAAGAATTGTCACATGACCATCAAGCCACGCCCACAAAATAAGCCACGCCCATAGAACCGCTAGAAAAAAATTTTAGAACCCACCCCTGATCACCATGTTTAGAGTAAGGCAGCACCTTCTATATTTATGATGGCAAACCTATGGCACGCATGCCAGAGATGGCACGCAGAGCCCTCTCTGTGGGCACGCGTGCAATCACCAGCTGCTCTTGTTTCTAGCATGTGCATTCTGGTGCTCCAGCAGGTGACCAGCACACACGTGTGCACTGGAAACCAGAAAGCCAAGTAGCCGGCGCATGCATACGCACTGGCCAGCTGGTCTTTGAGTTTCCGGGGCTCTGGCACACACATGTGGACATGCACACACACATGTTCCAGTTTGGGCACTCAGTGCCAAAAAGGTTCACCATCGCTGTTCTATGTGGTTCTGCCATTGAAGGCAATTTAGCAAGTGCACCCTGCAGGTTTGAGGCTGTTATCAAAGACTACATGAGATACTATTTTCAGACTTTGTTTTGTTTTTTTTAAATAATATTTGTATCATCATGAATGGTTTACAGCCCTGATCTTTGAGAAATCTTTTCTCTGAAAAGTCAAATTTTCTCTTTTTTGATATTAATGATTATTTTCTTTCTTTTTTTTTAATGCATTTAAAATTTGACAGTTTGTAGTTCCTTAAACTGTACTCTTTGGGACTTATTATGTACTTGATAGTAAGTTATTGAAATTAAATTATTTGGCTTTATTATTTTCTCTTGCTTTTTATGGAGTCTGCCCAGTGGTGAGATTCAAGTAATTTAACAACTGGTTCTCTGCCCTAATGATTTCTTCCGATACCCAGTTTGCCAAACTGCTCAGAAAGTTAACAACTGGTTCTCCCGAAGTGGTGCGAACTGGCTGAATCTCATCACTGAGTCTGCCCAGGAATAAGCACAGAATTCTACTGTGCAGTACAGCAGGTAGAATGACATGATTATGGATGATGTCAGTGGTATTCCACTGTTAGTATAGGAGAAGAGCAGAGAGAACCTAGGGATGGAGTCAAGAAAGGACTCAGCCTAGAATTATTATATGTCCGCAAAGGCTTCAAATCAGCCTTTTATGTAGTGTCAGTTTGGTGGTGACCGTTAATTGACCAGGGTCTTATGTATAGGTTTGAGCAATGCATCTTTTGATCTTTATTTATATTTTTATTTATTTATTTATTTATGTATTTAGTTCTTTAGTTATGGAATTTATGTGTAATCCTGTTTCTTGACACCTGACACTCATATTGAGAGGAGTCTTTGCAACTGTGGCTTCATGTGCTTGCTACAGACAGACTTTGGTACACTTTGTTCCTAATAACTGAGGCAACTGTAAGAAAAGTTTCCATTATCTATTAATATAATTGAAAATAGCTAACCCTTCAAAGCATGAGGCATTATAGTAGTATTTATGCTAGAAATGAACCATCAGTCAGAAATATTGCATTCACTCCTGTTGGCATGCATCACCTCCAGCAGTAATAATTTAGGTCCGCAGAGGTCAAAAACAAAGAGCCTTTAAGTGGTAAGCTAAAAAAAAAATTAATCAAGCAGAAGATTTTTTTTTGTTTTGTTCTTTATAGATTAATGGATTTTTTCTTTTCCCAGATTTACTTTCAAGAGCCATTCGTGTATTGAATTAAATACACCAGAATATCCAAATAGCTTCTGGGTGATATATTCTGCGTTGAAACATAGGAAAGAGGAGAATCGATCTTGGTAAGTTATCTTTTAATTTTAAATGCTTGCAGAAAATATTTTGTTGTGTAATATTTTAAAGAAGCAAAACAAAACACCAAGGAGAAACTTCGTTGTCACTGTTAATCTGCCATAAGAAATGAAACTCAGAAGAAAATCTGTTTGGCAATTCAAAATTTCTTCTGCATTTACTGAATTTTTAGTTGATATTTAGAAGTTGATTCTGCTTGTGTTCTTTCTTTATCAGAATAATCTCTTCAGAAGCCTTGTGTTTCCCTTTTTCCTAAAATATGAAATAATCATATATTAATTCAACCAAATAGCCTAAATTAGGAGCATACAACTGCTTTTGATTGATGTATTGATTGATTGGTTCAATTTATATGCCATCCTTCTCCGGAGACTCAGGATGGCTTACAATGCATTAAGCCTTCAAACTTTTGTATATACCTGCTTAGTAAGGCTTTCGCCCCCCCCAAAAAAACCGGTGTTCTTTTTTATACAAAGTCAGCTTATTGCCCCCACAATCTGGGTCCTCATTTTACATACCTCAGAAGGATGGAAAGCTGAGTCAACCTTGAGCCTGGTGAGATTTGAATTTGCAGTAATTGCAGGCAACTGGCAGCTAAGTGCTATTTTAACAGCGCTTTAGTCCACTGTAGTCCACTGCTCCACCAAGGCTCTTGGTCTGGAACTCCATGGAGCTTTGTACAGAATATTGAATGTTGTACATCAGTAGATGGGGCAAACCCCTTAAATGAATCCATCTGGGGAATTTTTAAGACATGAAATGAATGCCTTAAGCCCATGCATAACTCCAGTTACCTATTTGGTCTCTTGAAATCATGACAAATATAAAACATCTTCAGGGGTTTTTTTTTAGGATTGTTCAACGTATTCATTCCAGGATGCTCTGAAGGTAACAAAGGAATTCTGATGGGCATTCTATGGCCCAAGGACCATATTTATGCATATTTATGTCTGTCCTTGAAGAACATCCGTAAGCATGCAGTGCCCCATAGTTTTTGCAGACCCTGGTGTGCACATATATCACCTCTCTGCAGGAGCTGCATTGCATTGGTTGCCAATTTGGTTCTGGGTGCAATTCAAGGTGCTGGTTGTCACCTTTAAAGCTTCATGGCTTGGGACAAGGTTATCTGAAGGATCGTCTCTTGTCTGTCACATCTACCTGATCCATCAGAGCAAGGAGGCAAGGGATGTTGAGGGCAGAGGTGGGTTTCAGCAGGTTTTGACCAGTTCTGGAGAACCGGTGGTAGAAATTTTGAGTAGTTTGGAGAACCAGTAGTAAAAATTCTGACTGCCCCCACCCCCATCTATTCTCTGCCTCCCAAGTCCCAGCTGATCGGGAGGAAATGGGGATTTTGCATTAGCCTTCCCCTGGATTGGGGAGGGAATGGAGATTTTACAGTATCCTTCCCCTGCCACACCCACCAAGCCACGCCCACCAAGCTATGCCATGCCCACCAAGCCATGCCCACAGAAGTAAAAAATTTTGAAACCCACCACTGGTTGAGGGTCCCATCCCCTAGGGAGATACACCTGGTGGGACCCAGAAGAAGGGCCTTTTCTGTGGTGGCTCCCTCTCTCTGGAACATCTTTCCTCCAGAGATTAGAATGGCCCCCACTCTAACACTCTTCTGGAACACACTGAAGACCTGGTTCTGCCACTGGGCCTGAAGAACACAGAGTGGGATGGAGACCATTAAATGGCTCGTATCAGTTGTGAAGTGTAAAATTTCACATTGTGAAATTGGGCATGGCTTGCGGGGGGCGGGGGGGTTATGTGTGTGGGTGAGCGTGGCCAACTTTTTTTTTTTTAACTTTTAAAAGCATTTTTTCTACAACCTCTTTGGCTGAAGAGGTTGCAGGAAAAAATGCTTTTAAAAGTAAAAAAAAAAAAAAGCCTCCGATGATCGCGCAACTCAGCTGGGCATGGGGGGTGGGGGCACAGGGATTATTGCTACTGGTTCTCCGAACCACCTGCCACCATTGCTACCAGATTGGGTGATCCAGTCCAAACCAGGAGCATTTCACTCCTGGCTCATATGATGTGTTGTCACCAGGATGGGGAAGTGGGGCTTATTTTATTAATTTATCATATATGATTCTCTGTTTTATTAGTTTTACTGCTTTTTATATGTTTTTATATTCTTGTAATCCAGCTTCAGTCACCATGTGCGCACCATGTGCGAAATAGATTTATTTAAATCTTCTAAATAAATAAAAATTTTGTCCTATTTTGTGCATAACTTGGCAGTGTAGAGGAAGGATCAAATGTTTCAGTTATATCTCCACCCAACAGAATAACCAAAAATAGTAACAAAACCTTTTATCCCTCCTTTACCTTTTGATAATGAGCCAAGAGATTTAAAAATGAAGTTGAGCGTTCAACATGCAGTAAATCATTAAAAATAATTTGACACAGCAGCAAATGATTCTCAGGATGCTACTAAGAACCTGTTTCATTTCTCAGCAACTTTCAAAATCTTCTTCCTATTTTAATGCAAAATATAATTTCAAATAGACTTTCAAGTCTTTGTTTTCCATCTCCTAAATTTGACAAACATCCTTGCAGTGAAATCTGATGAAATATGCTGCTCTTTCCCCC
Source organism: Masticophis lateralis (assembly GCA_030761175.1). Taxonomy (NCBI): domain Eukaryota; kingdom Metazoa; phylum Chordata; class Lepidosauria; order Squamata; family Colubridae; genus Masticophis; species Masticophis lateralis. The sequence goes on along the minus strand of JAUDYJ010000003.1, from coordinate 20,753,677 downwards.
ATGTTTTCTGTTTAAATCATTTTAATAACATTCAAAAGAAAAATGTATAATGAAATACCAATATATATTCCTCTTTTTCAGTAAGGAAGTTAATATAAGTGATATGTTCCTTTTTGACAATGATTGGCAATGAAAAATAAAATTAAACCATGGTGAGGCTTCTGGTCATCTCTGCTAGATATTTCTCCAGTCAGGTTTTGAGCAGAAATTGACTGTTATTGCAATACATTTTGTCTTTCCAGGTGAAAATAGAAAAGAAGGAAGGAAGAAGCTGTGACTGACATTAAGAGTTTATAACCAACCCAATTTTCACCTGAAATGATGCATTACTCCTACAAACAGCAAAGAACTTTGCCTTCCACCCTCCTTTTTTAAAAATTTAGAAGCAATATGTTTTAGATTTATGGGTCATTAATGTTTGAAGAAAAATATTCTTACAAAAATGAAATACAGTTTCTGGTGCTTCATAACCTTTGTTAACTCTACATGCTTTCCTGTCATGAATGGATGTTAATCAAAGGAGGATATTTCTTGGGATTCTTAGAAAAACCTAACTCTCATTATTACTAACTTGTTTCCCACTAGGTGCCTGCTAAGTGTATTGGGAACAAACCTTCCAGAATTTCCACTCAAGCATAATTTCTATGAGTTGTTGTCATCAAAAAACACTGGAGAAAGCTATTCACTTATTCTCTTTCAGATGTACACTTGTATTATTCGTTCTTTTTGTTTTAGCTATGACGAACTTCAAATTAGTATTCCATCTTTCAAAGAATGAATAAAACTGGATGGATGGATGAAGAGAGACAGACAGACAGACAGACAGACAGACAGACAGACAGACAGACAGACAGATTATAGATAGGCAGGCACATGAGAGAGAAAGATAGACAGAGAGACAAATGGAAGATGAGAGGTGGTAAGTAGGTGGAAAGGTAGGTAGGTAGTAGAAAAAGAATACCAATGATTTTTCCTTCACATTCTGTACAATTGAATTGAAAACCCCTGATATTGCATTAATATTGCACTATACAGTAGAATTCAATATAGTTATTGCCCTAGGATAGAAGCTGTTTTTAAGCCTATTTGTCCTTGTTCTTATTGTCCTGTACCGTCTGCCAGAAGGTAATAGTTAAAAAAAAAAGGTGCCCAGGATGATATGGATCTTTAAGAATGTTTTGAACTTTCTTAAGGCAATGGGAGTTATAAAGCTCTTCCAAAGAGGGGAGAGGGCAACCGATGATCTTCTGGGCAATGACATTAACCTTCTGGAATGCTGTCCTATCTGCCATTGTGCAATTGGCAAACTATACACAGGTGCAGTAAGTTAAAACACTCTCTATGATGCAGTGGTAGGAGATCACCAGCAATTCTTCATTCAGTTGTTGTTTCCTGAGAAGTCTCAGGTAGTACACAATCATGGTGAGAGATCATGGTGAGGAGAAGATTGGTGGGCAAAAATTGCCATAGTGGATGAGTCAGGGGACCCTGGGAGAGTTTAAATTTCTTTGAATAGAAAGATGTCTATAGCAGAGGTGGGTTTCAGCAGGTTCTGACCAGTTCTGGAGAACCGGTAGCAGAAATTTTGAGTAGTTCAGAGAACCGGTAGTAAAAATTCTGACTGGCCCCACCCCCATCTATTCTCTGCCTCCCAAGTCCCAGCTGATTGGGAGGAAATGGGGATTTTGCAGCATCCTTGCCCTGGAGTGGGGTGGAAATGGAGATTTTACAGTATCCTTCCCGGCCACACCCACAGAACCAGTAGTAAAAAATTTTGAAACCCTCCGCTGGTCTATAGAGATTCTCAGTCATCCAGCTCATGGTTGTCCCAAAGATGCTTTTTCAAAAGGAACTTGACTTGAAAAATAAAGTCCAGTTGGCTTTTGAAAAAAGCATCTTCCTTAAAGATGAGAAGCAAAGAGCCTTGGTGGTACAGCAGACTAAAGTACTGTTAAATAACACCAGCTGCCTGCAATTACTGCAAAGTTCGAATCTCACCAGGCCAAGGTTGACTCAGCCTTCCATTCTTTCGAGGTAGGTAAAATGAGGACCCAGATTGTGGAGGCAATAAACTGACTTTGTATAAAAAAGAACACTGCTTCGGGGGGGCAAAAATCCCTACTAAGCAGGTATATACAAAAGTATGAAGGCTATTGCTTAATGCATTGTAAGCCGCCCTGAGTCTCTGTAGAAGGGCGGCATATAAATCGAACCAATAAATAAATAAATAAATAAATAAATAAATAAATAAATAAATAAATAAATAAATAAATAAATAAATAAATAAATAAATAAATAAATAAATAAATAAATAAATAAATAAAATCTTTATGGAAAAACAAAGTTCAATTGCTTTTTGAAAATACACCTTTGGAACTTGAATAAAAGGCTACAGTAAGGGCAGGTAGCCCCGGTGACCAGGAGTTGCCATTTTTATGAATGAATGATGTATTTTGCTAGGCAGTGGAAATTTTCATTTTCTTTCATATCTTTCCTTTATCAATAGCAATAGCATTTAGACTTATATACAGCTTCTTGCCCCCACACCCTTTGTTAATGGGCAAGAGGCAGAAACTCAATCTTTGACAATAGGACCCATCTGCAACACAATAGCAACAGAAACTAACAAAATGGGACCCATCTAGGACAAAAACTCACCACATGGCACCTGGGAAGATTGCATCAGCCAACAACGCTAGCTAAGACTCCCACCCCCTGGAAGTCTGCCAACCAATCAGGATACTCTTTCTGGGCCCCAGGATGTTCAAAGCCAGAGAGCATAAAACCCAGGGACTCGCTGTATCTCATCCCTTTTCTGTTCAGGAACTCAAGCCATGTGATCCGGTCCACATTAAACCATCTTTCCAAGCAGTCTCCATGTTTCCAGTGTCTTTTTCCCTACTTGGAGCTGAACCCAAAAGGATATTTCTTCCTACAATGTTCTCTGGACTTGGTTGATTCTCTTGTGGATATTTCATTACCCAAACTCTATCCCTCAAAAATGGCTGGCAACCTTGAAGACTTCAAGATCAGCCATGATCACTTCAAGTGATTAATTAGGTGAAAGTCGTGGGAACTTTTAGAGTCAGCTTTCACCAGTTGTGCCAATATGATATACCCAATAAAACTGTTCTTTGAGGAATTTCTCTGCCTTTAGAATTTGCCTGCTTTGGAACTCTGACAATGGGGTTCTGACTATTTTCCATGCAGTAGAGTACTCTACTGTGAATCTGGATGTATCTTAATGGGGGGAAAATTCTCCTTCTAAAACAATAGAGAAAGTGGGAAAGAAATTTCAGCCATCTATATTTCTACCCAGACTAATGTAAATGAGTAGGACAAATAATAAAACAATATTTACCTCAAAATTAACCTTTGGATTAACCACAGTTGATTGGAACACATACAATTACTCTACTACTTCAACTGTGGTTGGTCCTCAACTCTTCTGTCAATGGAGGAAATAACTTTGCTATTTTTCTAGGAGTGACACCTCTTTCTCAAAGAGTTAAATGGACAACTTCGAAGATTTTGTGGAGAAAATTGGATTCTCTTAGATATCAGGGCAAATTCACTGCAGAAGTTTGAGGACAGAAGAGATTCTATTTATAAACATACATTTCTTTAGCTGTTATACTGAAGGCATGAGGTGGAAAAAAAAGAACCCATACAAGTAGAGTAACGCCTTTGCACTTACAGACAGAGCTGTATTATCAAGCCAAATAACTACCAATGGTCTGACCGAAAGCATTGGTGGGAATGCTTTCGGTCACATGGGAGAAAAAAAAATGCCTGACAACATTGCTTAATACCCCATGGAAAAACAGACACAAAATCTAATACCACATGAAAGGAACATATTTCTCCTCGGCAGAAGAAGATGAATAAAATGCACTAAGTTGTAAAATGTGAATTACTTGGTTTATTGTTTCCTCACTGGCTTTCCAGCCTCTTTTTCTATGATTCCCTTATATATTCTATAATATATAAAGAGGAGTTCTACAGAGGAATTATTGAGTCTGTCATCTGCACCTCTATAACTGTCTGGTTTGGGTCTGCAACCCAACAAGACAGATACAAACTTCAGAGGATAATTAGAACTGCAGAAAAACCAATTGCTACCAACCTGCCTTCCACTGAGGACCTGTATACTGCACGAGTCAAAAAGAGGGCTGTAAAAATATTTACAGACCCCTCACATGCTGGACATAAACTATTTCAACTCCTACCCTCAAAATGACGTTGTAGAGCACTGCACACTAGAACAACTAGACACAAGAACAGTTTTTTTCCGAATGCCATCACTCTGTTAAACAAATAATTTCCTCAACACTGTCAAACTATTTACTAAGTCTACACTACTATCAATCTTCTCATTGTTCCCACCACCCATCTCCCTCCACTTATGACTGTATGACTGTAACTTTGTTGCTTGTATCCTTACGATTTATATTGAGATTGTTTCCTGATTGCTTATTTGTACTCTATGACTATCATTAAGTGTTGTACCTTATGATTCTTGATGAACATATCTTTTCTTTTATGTAAACTGAGAGCATATGCACCAAGACAAATTCTTTCTGTGTCCAATCACATTTGGCCAATAAAATTCTGTTCTGTTCTGTTCTGTTCTGTTCTGTTCTGTTCTGTTCTGTTCTTTTCTGTTCAGGATAATTATAATCCTGATTATCTGACCTAAAACCAAGACAGTTCTCAGTTAATAAAACTATCCATGCCAGGTGAATGAGGTTTTTATAAAACCTTTTAAAATTATTATTTTCAAGGGAGCTGTATTTTTTAAATAGACACTATTGTAGAGAACACAATACACTTGATGAATGTATCTTTTATTTTATGTACACTGAGAGCATATACACCAAGACAAATTCCTTGTGTGTCCAATCACACTTGGCCAATAAAAAAAAATCTATTCTATTCTACATGTTTTTCAATGAAAAGTTGGTAAACATTCCTTCTGATAAATTTAAAGCTTCAGCCCTTAGAACCATGTTTTTGTGACAAGATATAATGAAGTGATGGGCCCATGCACGACAAAATGGTTTCAAAATTAAATTTTCTTTCTTTCTCTTCATGTTGGCACCACGCAAACTGTAATATAGATGCTTAGAAACTATCTTCCTAATTAAGAGATGTCTGCTTTTTGATGAAAATAAATAAAAGAGCAGGAGACTTAGGCAAAGGAGGAGATTGTTGGAGGTTGCCAGTGTGGTGCGTGTGTTGTGCTAATTGCACATGCTGTATAAATCCAGGCACAGCTGGAGAAGGAATCTTCTCCAAAGAATCAAAGGAGAATCACAGCTGGAGGAGGCATCTGCAGCTGAAGACCCAGCAGGATTTACTGAGCCATCAGGCCAGTGGAAACAGACTGCAGCATTTTGAAAGGACAGACCAGACGTCAGTGAGGACAGTTTGAGAAAGCAGTTGGAACTCCAAAAAGCTCAGAAAAGAGTTGTTATTTTTCTTCTATCCATGCTGTTCTCTGTGCTTAAAGAGCCATGGTGGCACAGGGGTTAGAATGCAGCACTGCAGGCTAACTCTCTGCTCACTCCAGAAATTTGATTCTGACCAGCTCAAGGTTGATTCAGTCTTCCATCCTTCTGAGGTCAGTAAAGTGAGGACCCAGATTGTTGAGGGACAATATGTTGACTCTGTAAACTGCTTAGAGAGGCTGTAAAGCACTGTGAAACAGTATATAAGTCAAAGTCAGGGGTGTCAAACTCACACCCCATGGGCCAGATGTGTCACACACTAGCCATGCCCACCCTGGTTTAGTGAAGGGAGAAAAATTGCAATATGTCACATGACGATAACATGTCATCGCAAGTTTGACACCCCTGGTCTAAGTGCTAGTGCTCTAGAAGCAAACTTCAGTGGTGAAAGTGCTGATATGGTCTCACGGAATTGTCAACCGCAGGGAAATTGGGGAATTTGGGCAGTTCAAATGCATATAAAGTTTTATAGCAATCTTGAGCTCACTACAAAATCTGAGCTACTAACTGTCAAAGGAAATGAGTGGGAATTAAGAGGCATTCAAGGCGGGTTGGACTTAGATCTCTTTCAGGCATGCAGGGACTCGTGACTTATGATGTGTTTGACCTCTCCCTCAGGCTCAGCCTGGTCATCTCCTGACTGAGCATATCAAACTTGTGATAAGGAACACCTGTGTGAATTAAAGCATTTCTTTTTGGGGTTATTTTTTTACCATTCAGTCTACAGTAGTGCCTGACAGGACCATGGAGGAGAGAGTCAAAAAAGTTTATATGATAGCTACAATTGAATGATTGGATTCTCAAACTCAGATAAACAGGAACAGGACTTTGATCACATGGTCAGAAGTGCCATCTTTTGATTCCTCTTCCTCACCCCCCATAAATGCTCCAAGGTTTGAATGGGGCTTCCTACTTTGGAATGGGTATCAAAGTAGTCATAATGAATTACCATCTCATAAACTGAGATGATATTCTTAAACTAGTGTTAAAAATAGTGTCAGTCCAGATATTTGGAATTCCCTACCCATTTAAAAAGAAAGAGCTTTTGTTTCATATCTCCAAGCGGAAAGGGTGCAAAATTCCTTGGAATGCTATAAATATAATAATGTCTGTATCATATGATACATCATAACTGTGCAGTCCACAAAGTATGGAACATATGCTAGAATATTTCAAGGAAATGTCTTTTAGAAATAAGAATTCATGTAGATGAGGAATGGATGTAGGGTAAAAATAGTTGAACATAGTAAAACCAACAAAAAATAAAAATAAAATCATACTTATGCTTTCAAACAAAATGAAAAAGTAGGTTAATTTAGATAATTGTTTTCTTAACTACTTGAGGTTTCAAGAGTTTCAGAGCATGTGCAAAGAAGGAAAGATTTCCTAAAAGAACATTAGTTTCCTGCAGAATTGGGGACTGCAGGCCAGTGGTGAAATTCAAATTTTTTTTACTACCGGTTCTGTGGGTGTGGCTTGGTCAGTGTGGCTTGGTGGGCATTGCAAGGGAAGGATACTGCAAAATCTCAATTCCTTCCCCACTCCAGGGGAAGGATACTGTAAAGTTCCCATTCCCTTCCCACTCCAGGGAAGGATGCTTCAAAATCTTCATTCCCTTCCCACTCCAGGGGAAGGATGCTGCAAAATCTTCATTCCCACCCCACTCCAGGGGAAGGATGCGGCAAAATCTTCATTCCCTTTCCACTCCAGGGGAAGGATGCTGCAAAATCCCCATTCCCACCCCACTCTGGGGCCAGTCAAAGGTGGCATTTGCCAGTTCTCCAAACTACTCAAATTTTCTGCTACTGGTTCTCCAAACCTGTCAGAACCTGGTGGATTTCACCCTTGCTGCAGGGAATGATAATATGACTTGTATTCAACAAATAGACAGATCTACCTCCCTCTTTTTCATATATAGGTTGTTCATATACATGTTTTGTTCCTGCTGCTGTTATGAGGAGGAAGCTTCTCCATAAGAAACAGCTGCTTTAAGTTTTTCCAGTTACAGTGAAGCAACTCTTAACCACTTTCCTAAATGAGATGAAAAGAACTTGAGATGTTGCAAATAGTTAGATCTAGCTTATTATCCATAAACACAAATAATTTTGCCTTTGCTGTTATTGTTGCAATTAAAAGAAAGCTGCTTCTTGAGAAACAAGGTGCTTCAAGCACGTTGAAGCAATTAAGCAATTTCTTCTTAGACGAGATGGAAAGAACTTGAGATATTGAATACTCAAATGAAGGATAAAGCAAAACTGACAGATTCTTCCCTCTTAACTACAAGCAAGATGCTGTTTTCCAACCCTTTCCTATGGGAAATGTACATGGAGAAATTTGAAGTGGCAGCTGCCAGTGAAGCTAGTGTATTTCTTTATTTTCTGAAAGACAGAAACTTCAGCAGCAAACTTCCTGAGCTGGGGACAGATTGCGTAGGAGGGGGATATGGATGGTATGACTTAAAAATTAGTCTTTAAAGTTTTTGAACTTCCATTAGGGGAAGGAAAGAATTCTCAGATCAGATATTTATTGTAAAAAACATTCAATAAAAATGAAATGGAAACAACATCAGGGCCATTCTTCAAAACATAGGATTCTTAGCAAGGGTTTAGGAGCCCATAGTAAGAGGTCCTTGGTGCTCTTGAGTTTGGTTGTTGTCTTGCATCTGAACTAGATAACATCAGTGCTAAAAAGTAGTGGGGTTTATATTCTAATGGCTTATCTTGTCAGCGTTGGTGGGAGTGGTCTTGGAGGTTCTTTGGTTGGACTGTTTACTGTTAGCTTGTTTGGCAGTTCCGTGATTGAGGTATATTTTACTTTATTGTTTACTTCTTGATTGTTGGTCTGATCTTGGAAGTGAAACATGCTTATCTGGGTGCTGATTTTTTGTGGGTGTTATGTTCGGCAAGTTTCCCTGATGATAGTTGTGTTCCCCCTATTGGTCGGAAATGATGCTATGTTGAATGCACGTGAGTTCTGTGTTATTTGATAGATTAGAGCCGTCTGACAGCGGCTGTATAAGACCTTTAGATGCAATGGATTTTGCTGGTTATTGGAGCTGCCGTTAGCCAGTTATATGGAATAAAGAGCTTGTTGTCAATCTGCAGTGTTGTCTCAGTCCCTGCCTTCCGTCTTCCAACAGAGCAGTGGGGAAATGTTTTGTTGATTTTCTCTTCCACAAGTTTACTTAGTTGCAAAGTCATGTTCAACCCATCACGACCCCATGGACAACATTCCTTGAGGCTTTCCTGTCCTCTACCATCCTCTGGAGTCCATTTAAGCTCCCGCCTACTGCTTCAGTGACTCCATCCAGCCACCTCAATCTTTGTCGTCCCCTTCTTCTTTTGCCCTCAATCTTTCCCAGCATTAGGCTCTTCTCCAGTGAGTCCTCCCTTCTCATTAAGTGGCCAAAGGATTTGAGTTTCATCTTCAGGATCTGGCCTTCTAAAGAGCAGTCAGGGTTGATCTCCTCTAGGACTAACCAGCATTCTATAGTATGTAGATATTGTTTATGTTGTCCTCACTACATGTTACTTTCTGTGCAACTTGACAAGCAACAAAACCCACCTATCCTTCAATAAAACAGATTGTATGTGTAGATCTGGATTCTTTATTAAAGGAACAGGATGGGTGAAACTGGGAAAAATAGAAATACAGACAATAAGAGCCCAAATACAAAATAAGCATTGTTGAGTTGCTGGTGAGCATAACAATTAACAAACAGAGAAAAATCCAAGTCTCACCAGTGATGTTGTTTATGGATTTTTGTCTCCAGATGAATATGTGCCAGAGGTTAGGGTGGATTCCTCCTGGTGCTTCTATTTCCTTCCAAATACTAAAGGAAATGGTGTCTGGCTTCCCTAGATGCACTTGTTTTGGGGGAGAGGGTTGCTGGAAAGATGACTCTTAAGTGGCCAGTTTAGCTTCCAAACAATACAGATCCATATTTGGCCCAGGCCAGTAGATGGGGCCAGAGAACAACAACAAAATATACACAAATTATATGTTGGGGCAAGACAGTTCATGTCTATGAGGCTATCTGTTGATGGCCAAGCATTCTGTTGACAGAATGCTAGGTATTTCTAGGTATTCCCTAGTGTTTTTGGACTTGGCTTGGTCTGATATGGTCCCAGTTCCATCAGAATCCCACTGTGCCTGCTGTTCCATGTCATCTTCCATTTTTGTCCACTTCAAATTGATGCCAACAGATCTCTGAAAGTCTTTCTCCCTGGAAATATCCATTTCTCTCCTTCTCCCACACACTTAAAAAAAAGCTCATGTCCAAGTAAAATAACACCTGCTCTTTGCTATTATTGAATTCAAGAAGAATGAATACCTTTATATGATTAAAACGGAGGCCTGCAGAACAATTACAATAAAGAAGATAAAAGCAGAGAGACAAACCATTTACTATGGGACAAATGAAGCCAAAGAAAATGGGAGACAAAGTCAGACAGGAATGATCCCATCAAAGTACTGTATTTTTCATTCCATAAGATACACCTGACACACCTAGGTCCAGAGGAAGAAAACATGAAAAAAAAATCAGGAGGAGCCTGAGAGGACCATAGATAGGTGTCCTTTCATATGCCAGTTCTGCCTATTGACTCCTGCACTGCAGAAAAGAGATAGAAGAGGTAGGCAATGACAAAGACAGAAGAGACAGGGTTCAGCACTGTAAAAAGACTGCGCTGCTGCACATCGGACTGTGACGCAATATTAGCTCCATAAGATGCAAAGATATTTCTACCCACCTTTTTGGGGGGAGGGAAGTGCATCTTAGGGAGTGAAAAATATGGAAGTTCTCAGTGGTGGGTTTCAAAATTTTTTACTACCAGTTCTACCAGTGGGTGTGGCTTGGTGGGCATGGCATGGCTTAGTGGGCATGGCTTGGTAGGCATGGTAGGGGAAGGATACTGTAAAATCTCCAATCCCACCCCAATCCAGGGGAAGGTTACTGCAAAATCCCCATTTCCTCCCAATCAGCTGGGACTCAGGAGGCAGAGAAAAGATGGGGCAGGGCCTGTCAGAGGTGGTATTTACCAGTTCTCTGAACTACTCAAAATTTCCGCTACAGGTTCTCCAGAACTGGTCAGAACCTGCTGCAACCCACCTCTGGTAGTCCTTCAGATTTTGGGCAAGACGTCCCAGTTACTGAGACCAAAATATGTTTCCAAGGTATCTCTTAGATAGGCTCCCTAGAAAGAAGCCAGCTGTCTTAAGACAGAAAAGCAAAATCAGGAATTGTCCGAAAGGATTAACTTTGGAAGATACAACAGTTGAGAGGCCAACAGCCTCATCCTATTGTACTGTGGTTTGACTTCGAGATCTAGTGAAGCAGTAAAATCATGATTTGGGGTTATTAGCATCTTGGAATTCTTCTACTATCAGGTGGATCCTCTCAGGGTACTAGTGCCTTATTCGGGATGCTCTCTGTTATCCCAGCTTACTTATTTTCCTTCTTCTGAGCAGGCTGACCTATATATAAATAAAACCTGGCTGCAATAACTTATTATTTTTATATTCCTTTTAAAAATGCTTGTGTGATTGACCTCCAGTTTATAAACAAAAGCTCAACTGTGATTTGCAGCCAGGGGGACAACAAGAAAAGTGACAAGAAATATGTTGATATCCATATTAGCCTCATCTGTTTAAACCAATATAGACTATTATTCAATAAAGAAAAGTATTTGCATACTATGTTTTCTTCCACTTTTTTCTAAAGAAGAAATTGCATTGGGTGATTAAAAAAACCTCTTCTATTTTATTTAAATCTTACATCTGAACAAATGCCCAATTTCTCCAAAACATCTTCATAATTGTGCAGTTGCCTCTACATTCTCCCACCAGAGTATGTTGCCATAGAAACAATTGATACTCCAAACTATCAATTGTTTATTAAATTCATACAAACGTGTTTGCACATTAACTTTCTGTACGGAGAGATTTCTACTGGACAGGCAAAGAGAGAGTTAGGGAGGAGATGGGGGAAGAGATTACACACAGCAGAAAATAACAAATGTGAAAATAAAATTATTTTAAGTTTAATGGCAGGAAACAGAAAACATCTTTTGTTTTCAGAAGTAAATGAAAATGTATGGGTGTCTTTTCCCAGGGCTATTTAGCTTGCAAATGAACTCTGTCATTTGTTTATGCAGATTTGATATGCTTCTCACCAACTGCAGGCAAAGATGTTAACAGTGATCAAAAGCATCGCCTCAGAAACCAACTGCTGTGTGATAGAGCTTTCTATCTGCAAGCACCATTCTGCAGATTAGATTGCACACACACACAATGTGTATGTATGCATGTATGTATGTGTACGCGTATATGTGCATGTATATACATGTAATCAGGGATGGGTTCTACTTACCTTTACAACCAGTTCGCAATGGGATGGCACTAGATCGCTGATGATGACATCCAGGGTGGTAGGCGGGGCCTCAAACTGGTTTTACTACTGGTTCTTGCGAACCAGTCTGAACCGGGGACAACCCATCACTGATGTATATGCATATAAGCATTGTTGGAAGAAATGTCCATCTGGCTTCAATTCCAAGTGGAGAAAGACCCTGGAAACATGGAGGCTGCTTGGAAGGATGGTTTAATGGTGAAGCAGAACCACCAAGCATGTGTGATTCTGGATAGCTGACCACATGGAGGGGAAAGAGAGAGATATTTAAACCCTCTCTTGGGTCTTGCCTTTGAACTTCCTGTTCCTGTGCAAGAAATGTATCCTATTGGTTGCCAGACTCCCAAGGGGCTATGTGGGGGTCTTATCTAACTTTCTAGGCTGTCTGTGTCCCAAGCTTGGTTGAATCTTGCTGGGTGGTGCAATGAAGGGGCTTTGGGCAATTCCTATAAGGCTGAGGACTAATCCTACCTTTGTTGGATCTTGGGTGAGAGTATTTGCTTATGCATAGACCTAACCATCTCTTTATCTCTTAAGTACTGACATCTGGTGGGGCCTATTGAGGGTGGGGGCTATTAAGAGTGAGTCTGCTTCCTGCCTCAAAAAACATGTTTCTCCATTTCTCATCCAGGAAAATATAATATTCTGTCCTTTTAATATTCCCTAGAATATTTCATTCTTCTAGGAGGATTTCTACAGTTTATATGCATATATGCATATTTTGGGTTTGTGGAATTCATTTACTTCTTCCCGTATCAGAACCATGTAGATGTTCCTATTTGCTGTTTCTTCTCTACATGTTAAATTTAGCAGCTCGTTTAAGCAAAGAGTAAAAAACTGTAAGCTTGGGTTTTAAGGAAGCGGGTGGTAATAAACCTAGAAGAGGGGAAAAAAAACTTATGCAGCATGCAGAATTTCTTTTCTTTTCCTTTTAAGCTGTACACCTCTGCAGAAGTTTTCTAAAATTCTATTACAAGGCTATCAAATTTAATCAGCCAGTTGATTTTCAGCCAGAAAGACCTGTGCTCCTGACATCTTAAACTTGTCATAGTAATATGAAATAGATTCGGGCTGTTTCCATATCAGAAATCTTATTTTGATCACATAAATAAGTAAAGCCAAAGACAGCCTCAAGCCAGCTTTTCTTTCTTCCATTATATATGCAATCACCTTTCTTTTTACTTCCATACATTCTGCGTCTCCTTTTTTACTATTATATCTTTTGCCAGTACAGCTACATTAGAGATCACATATTTTTCTAGAAGATTGGAAGAAAGTTCTTTTAGAGTATGATTTAGAGACATGCATAGAAAACAGATTTATGTCTCTCACTAGCAATTCCTTAAAGATAAGAAAATAATATGTTATATTGTACTGATATTAGGCTTACATTACATTATGTTACATTACATGCAGAGGTAGTATTCAGCCGGTTCGGATCAGTTCGCCAAAACTGGTAGCAGAAATCGTGGGTGGCCCTGCCCACCCGCCACGGCTCTATGTCATTCTATTTAGGCACATTTGGGGGGCCGGGTGAATGCGCGGAAGGCAAGTGCATGTGAGAACCAGGCCCGCTTGCAGAGGGCGAATCAGTAGTAACATAATGTGAAACCCACCACTGATTACAAGGCTAGGAATGAAGATATTCAAAGGACGATCTTTTCCCAGCTACATCTATCCAACCCAGGGATGAAATGCTCCCAGTTCGGACCAGATCGCCCAATTTGGTAGTAATGGCGGCAGGTGGTTTGGAGAACCGGTAGCAAAAATCCTTGCAACCCCCTCCCCCCCATGCCCAGCTGAGCCACACGATCATCAGAGGCTTTTTTTTGTTACAAGCATTTTTTCTACAACCTCTTTGGCCAAGGAGGTTGTAGAAAAAAAATGCTTTTAAAAGCCTCTGACGATCCCAGCTGAATTGCCTGATCATCAGAGGCTTTTAAAAGAATTTTTGTCTGCAACTTCTTCAGTTGAAGAGGTTGTAGAAAAAATGCTTTTACAAGTTAAAAAAAAAAAAGATGGCCATGCCCACCCAGTCACATTACTACCATCCCCCACCAAGCCATGCCCACAGAACCAGTAGTAACAAATTTTACATTTCACCACTGATCCAACCTATCAGAGACCAGGAATATTATAGGTCTCCTCCCCAATTAAGAAGGTCCATTTGGTGGGACCAAGAAAAAGGATTTTCTCCATGTGGATCCCTTCTTGTGAAACATCATCCCCATGGAGATAAGACTGGCATCCACCTTGATATTCTTTTGAAAGGCCCTGAAGATATGGGGACCTGTGGACCACAGGTTTGAACACATCGAGTGGTTTGTCTGATTGCTGCTGCTAGAGCGTCTGACAGTTTTATTGGTGTAAGCCAAACAGAATCACTAAGAGTGAGTTGTATGGCTATATAAATTTTCTAAATAACTAAATATTGGATTTTTAAAAAAATGTTAATGATTCAAGTCTTCCATGGAATAACCCCAAATCAGCCCTATCGGCTTCAACAGTCTATTGCAGACTTTTCAAGCAGTCTGCAATATTCAATCGACACCAGAGGTGGTATTCAGCAGGTTCTGACCAGTTCTGGAGAACTAGCAGAAATTTTGAGTAGTTCTGAGAAGTGGTAAATACCACCTCTGATTGGCCCCGCCCCCATCTATTCTTTGCCTCCTGAGTCCCAGCTGATTGGGAGGAAATGGGGATTTTGCAATAACTTCCCCTGGAGTGGGGAGGGAATGGAGATCCCGTTGCGAACCAGTAGTAAAGGTAAATAGAACCCACCCCTGGAATGTAGGTATCCACTTGTGCAAAGATCAAGAAATGCCATAAGAACTTAGTTTTAACAGAAGTTTGTCATGTACCACTGAATCAAAGGCTTTGCAGAAGTCTATGTAGATTGCATCTATTGTTTTACCCTGGATGAGTTGACAGGTTCAAATGTTTTTGCAGTGGATGAGTTGCAGATTACATGACAATTTTTTCCTGAAACCAAATTGCTTATTAGAGAGTAGGTTATCTGCTGCTAAGTCGTGGGTGATGGACTGGTTTATGATGGATTCCATGACTTTACAGGTGACACAGCAAAGGGAGATTAGTCTATAACTCTCAACAAGGCCAGGGTCACCCTTTTTGAAGATAGATATGACTCAGGGGTGGGTTCTAATTTTTTTTTTACCAGTTCTGTGGGTGTGACTTATTTTGTGGGCATGGCTTGGAGGTCATGTGACTGGGTGGGTGTGGCTAGCTGATCATGTGACCAGCCATGGCTATGTGTATAGGGACTACTCAGAGGGCTGAAAAAAGTCATTTCTGACAGGTTCTTGCACTTTTGACTGGTCCTCACATTTACGACCATCCTCACATTTATGCCCGTGCAGCATTCTTAACAACCATGTCACTCATTTCACAACTGCTTCTCTTCACCATGGTGACAAGATAGGGCAAAAACATAAAATGTGAGGACAATCGTAAATTTGAGGACAGGTCAAAAGTGTGAGGACCAGTCAAAAATAACTTTTTCAGCCCTCTGAGTAGTCCATATGCACAAAGGATACAGCAATAGAGAGGGATGAAGGAAGGGAAGGGAAATTAGAGTAGGAGTGAGGGTAAGAGAGGGAGAAAGAGAGGAGGAGAAGGAGAAAGGAAGAGGAAGTAGGGAGGAGAAGAAGAGGGGGGAAAGAAAAAGTAAGAAGGAAAGAAAAAAGAGAGGTGGTAGGTTTGAGGAGAAAGATTGCTGTACAATAAAAAAGATGAAAGGGAAGAAAGCCAACCCCCCAAAAATATAAAGATATTAAGATAAAGAATGAATTGTTAAACTTTAAAGAATAAGAGAACAAATAGCAATCAGGTCTGCCTGATACACCAGTTGCGGCCCTTTCTAGATCAGGACTCCCTACGCACAGTCACTCAGGCGCTCGTCATGTCTCGCCTGGACTACTGCAATGCTCTCTACATGGGGCTCCCCTTGGGGTGCACCCGGAGGCTCCAACTGGTACAGAATGCGGCCGCGCAGGAGATTATAGGAGCGACGGGGCGCTCCCACGTGACACCTCTCCTGCATGAGCTGCATTGGCTGCTGGTGGACTTCCGGGTGCGTTTCAAGGTGTTGGTAATCACCTTTAAAGCGCTCCATGGCTTAGGACCAGGGTACTTATGGGACCGCCTTCTGCCACCAATTGCCTCCCACCGGCCGGTTCGCTCCCACAGAGAGGGCCTCCTCAGGGTGCTGTCAGCCAGACAATGCTGGCTGGCGACCCCCAGGGGGAGAGCCTTTTCTGTGGTAGCCCCCACCCTCTGGAACGATCTTCCTCCAGAACTGAGAATGGTCTCCGACCTCCGGACTTTTCGTCGGGCTCTGAAAACTCATCTTTTTCAGCTTGACGGTCTAGCCTGATCTCTTCTAATTTTAAAATCTTTTAGAGTTTTTTAGAGTTGATTCATTTTTAATATTTATCTGTTTTAAATTTTCAACCAAATTTATATTTCTTTTTATAATATTTTAACTTTTATGTACTGGTTTTTATTCGGCTGTTCACCGCCCTGAGTCCATAAGGAGAAGGGCGGTATATAAGTCAAATAAATAAATAAATAAATAAATAAATAAATAAATAAATAAATAAATAAATAAATAGCAATAATTAGAAACACACATATAAACATACAATGTATTTTCTTTGAACAGAGTATTTGGCCGGTTCACAAATTTAAACAGTGTTTAGTCATTTCAATTAAATTTACAGTTTCTATATTTCCTCTTTGCCATATTTATTCCTCATCTATTTTTTTAAAAAAACCAATATTACCCTTCATCCTCATCTCTAATCTTAATCAAATTCAATTTTTCCCTTCTATTCTATATTATACCCTTTCCCATTGTCATCTATTTTTATATCCATCCTCAAATTGGTTAATTATGTAATATTACAGTTGTTTAATACAAATTCAACATTTTAATATAAATCAATTAGTTATATAACTATCTTTTTTGTATATTAATCAATATGAACATGAATATTCCAATTATTTCCATGCAATCCAATTTCTTACAAATCAATTAATTATATTTACCAATAATAACAAACCAAATAATTCCCTCCATAGATTCCTCCAAACCACAACTTAACCATTTCTGCTTTCAACACATTATACAATTAACAGTATCTCAATTATTACAATTCCCTAGTTAAAGAGAGTGTTTTTTCTTTTTTGTGTTTTAAAATCTTGAACTCTCCTCTTTTGCCCTAAATTTCCCATTGTTTGCAGTTTTGCACCTACGTCTTTTGGTGAGGAAAAAGAAATCTCTCTCTGCCTCATTTTGTCACGTTGCAGCAAAGACCCTGCTTTACTTTCAGTTTAGCTTTTTCAGCATAACTAAGGGGAAAAAACCCTGCTCCAGCACTGTTTGCACCTAGCAAAAGACCCCTGCGCAAAACAGCTGAGAGCAAATCAGCTGAGAGTTGGGAGACTGATCTAATCAACTTGTGGTAATTAACCTATGCTGAAGCTGAAAGGGGCTGTTTTTTCTATTTTTGCTGGCACTGGTCTACTCATTTATTTTCTTTTAACACTGATCAGCTGTAGGGCAGCCCTTTGAAGCCTGTGGCAAGAGTTTAAACAGTTTTTTTCCCTCTAGCCATCAGCTGGGAATCAAGAGGCAGCAATAGATTGGGAGTGGGCGGGGTAAGTGAAAGGCGAATGGCTGGGAACCGGTTCAGGGGCGTGGCCAGCCAATCTTATTACCGGTTCTCTGAACTATTAATTTTTTTTACTACTGGTTCTTGTGATCTGGTGTGAACCGGGAGCAACCCACCACTGGTATGAATGGATAGATCGATAGATTGATAGATCGATAGATTGATAGATAAGGTATGAACAGGGTTTAGATAAATACCTATCTATAAGTATACCTATCTTTAAATAAGGTATGGTAGCTGTGGTAGCATTTTACAGAAATAGAAAACAAAACAAAACAAAACAAAAGTATTGTAGCACTTTCACATAAATCAGAATTATTATATAAGCTTTGGTAGACCACAGCTTATATACAGTACAATAATAGCAACAGCACTTAGATTTATATACCACTTTACAGTGCTTTACAGCCTTCTCTAAGTGGTTTACAGATTCAGCCTATTGCCCCCAACAATATGGGTCCTTATTTTACCCACCTCAGAAGGATGGAAGGTTGAGTCAAACTTGAGCCTGGTGAGATTTGAGCTGCCAAATTGCAGGCAGCTGTCAATCACCAGAAGTAGCCAAAAAGCAGGGTTCAAGAAGTCAAGATGGTGAGGACAGCTTTATGATAGAAACACCATTCGTTTTTACCTGAATATGATGCAGGCTTCCACTAGGCTGTTGCATTTCAACAGCATAAGCTTAGATTACTGAGAGGACACAGGTAGTTTGCAGGTTGTCCCCAACCAGTTCTTCCATGTTGCTTCCCTATAGCAATAGCACTTAGACTTATATATCACTTCGTAGTGCTTTACATCACTCTCTAAGTGGTTTACAGAATCAGCATATTGCCCCCAACAACGTGGATCCTTATTTTACCAACATCCTTTATTTGGAAGGATGGAAGGCTGAGTCAACCTTGAACCAGTGAGGATCGAACTCCTGGCAGTTGGCAGAGATAGCCTGCAATACTGCATTCTAACCACTGTACCATCATGGCTCAATATATATTTTTATGCAGGGAGTTCCAGGAAAAAAAAAATGAATGAAGAGAAAAACCCCTTTTCCTTTTCAGAAACTGGGAGCTGAGCCAAGTTTAACTGCCCAGAAATTCTAACTACTTCAGTTACAGTAGGCATGGATTGTGCAGTACCAAATTAGGACTTTAAACAACATTGTTGGAACTAGATGGTAGCCATGAAGGATGCCATAATCATTATAGCAGATTCCTGGAGAACAGGGCAAATTCAATGCTGATAAGTAGACATATATAAATCATCCAGTTTTTTTTTCTCACCATCTCCCCCTTTTCCATTGTTGAGGTGGAATTGTCCAGTTTCAATATTAATTTGCATTTTTTAAAAAATCACATTAGTATGTTTCTTTGAATATACAGCATGCTTCTTGACACATTTCTTTACAAAAATGTGCAAGCAACTTTTTAAAATGAGCAAGCAATTGTCTTGATGCTTAAAACTCATTTTGTATTGCATATGTGTGACTGCACACTTTCCCCGTTCAGATGTTCAGATTTCCCTATCCTTTTTTTTTTAATCAGAATTTCAGCACAGAATTAGAACATCAGAATTTTGAAGAATAGCTTCATAATATGTAAATTCATGTACTGGTTCCAAAGTGGTAAACTAGAACTGAAAATTCAAGAACTCATGCTTTTATCTTAATATTGCATCTTTAGGATATTTGAAACTGTATCCTTCATAATCTCTGTAATAATTCCTTACATAAAACTGGGATAATATGAATAATTTGGGAAGGAAATTTAGCATTGATTTTAATATTATATCTGACTTTATTCTCCCATTGTAAAAATTGGGACAGTAGGAAGTACAAAGAGAAAGAAGGTTGCAATCTGGTTAGCTTTAATTGCCCTGTTCTGGAACTAGAGGATTTAATTTAAAATGAGATATTTTTTGAATTAAAGTTCTTTTATTAAAAAATCAAGTGTGCTTCTGCAAAAAAAAAAGATACAAAACAAAATTAAATATACATCAAACAGATTTCAAACACTATTGCTAATTTAAGAGAGGAACCATTACTTGACAACAGAAAATTGCTACTTTCTGTGGATAACCATTACTTAGAAATATCTAATTACCTGTTGCAATGTTTTGAAGAGATGGTTAGGGAAATTTCCGTGGCTATCTATTATATTTTCTCATTATCTGATTGTCATTCACTGTTTTGAAAGACTCATTTTCTTTTATGATCATTCACTTATGTATGAATCTTGGCAATGAATTATACATAATGAAACAGTAGACCTAGTTTATTAAAGTTCAACTTGGGGGCAGGAGATAGTATAGAAATTAGGATCCACTCCTTTCTTAACATGTAGACTAAAGTACCAAGTGATCTTTCTGGGTTAACTTAAAAATATTTATTTTTCTTAAATGACTGTTTGTTAAATTACCAATGTGTGTTTTAAAAAGATGTTGTCTTTTGTCTATTATCCATCAGAACAAATTCATTTCAACTACTCATATTAAGGGTTTGTGTCTCTTTGTGTGTGAATGTACCTTGGAGTGTTGACTCCTGGACTAGTCCCTGCTGTTTTCTTGGCAAAATTTCAGAACTGATTTGTCATTGCCTGCTACCTAGGCCTGGACTGTCCAGCTGACTTTCCTCTTAAACTTTCCCATGATTTATCCTGGTGCCTTAACCACTATATTACGGTAAACTGAATCTCAGATAAACACTATTTAAAATCAAAAACAAAAACAAAAACCAAGGTCTCATAGATCCCTGTCACCATCTTTTAAAATCCAATTTGTGGCACCTTGAGGCCATTTCAAATTTATTATAAAACTGTAATCTCAAGGGTAGGGTGGGGTGGGGAAGGGAAGGGAAGGGAAGAGAAGAAAAGAGAAGAGAAGAGAAGAGAAGGGAAGGGAAGGGAAGGGAAGGGAAGGGAAGGGAAGGGAAGGGAAGGGAAGGGAAGGGGAGGGGAGGAAAGAGAAGAGAAGAGAAGAGAAGAGAAGAGAAGAGAAGAGAAGAGAAGAGAAGAGAAGAGAAGAGGAGTTTAGGCCAATCAAGATATAGCTTAGTGATTACCAACATCTTAGTCTAAAGCAAAAGAATCCCCAAGCTAACAACTTGGTCATTCTCTGTAAAATATGAACTAAGTAGAAGGCCATCATGGCTTTACAGAAATAAAAGATTATAGTTTATTTTCACAGAGATGACAAAACTGTATTATCAACTGGATAAAACTCCAGACTCGCCATGGGTAGGTTAGCCATGCCTACCCAGTCAGTCGCGATGACCAGGTCACACTCACCCCAGCTCCCAATGGGCAAACAAAATCCTGATATGACCTACAATGGGATGAAGTTTGACACCCCTGCTCTTGGTGTTTCCCAACAATAGGTTATTTGCTAAATTTCTATAAACAAGCAAGAGCTGTTGGCTTCTTGAATCTAAACTAGCCATAGTCAACTTCAAGCCCTTTATGTGCTCTTTTGTTATTTAATTAATAAATTATGTATTTATTAATTAATCATATAATTATTTAAGAAGGAAAATCCTTCAAACACAAAGAATGGAAGAGAATATTCAGAAAGCAAAACATCCTAAGAAACAGAAATAACTTCATTTTCAGGGGCAAATGTAATTTACATTCTCTGCTTATCACAACAGAGCAATTATATTTGCAATTTTATATAGTAGTGAATTATTTATTTGATCTTCACAACTTTCTAGATTTAGTTGAAGATGTAAGATCATTAAACTATATAATACACTCCCACAACAGTTAATACAATTCTTGACAATCTTACTGTATATGTATATTTTTAAAATACTCTGAGGAAAGCTAATGCTTCTTTTATTTAAGAAAAAACCGCCCTATTTTTTTTTAAAAAAATCTTAGCAGCATAACAATCCATCTACAATTCCTACAGAGAATAGTCATATTGTGACAGCCCATCTACTATTAAGATATGTTTAAAAGTACTTTGAAAAGAATTATAAACCCGCATTCCAATGAAGTGGTTTCTTGCAAGGGGAAAAAAATAACAACTGCAAAAATATAATTTGTCTCCTTTCATGATTGGTACAAAGATTATGGGTTTTAAGTTCATTGGGAATTGAAAGACTCTTGGTACTTGCTCTGAAAAGCAAAATTTAAAGAAAAAGACTTACAGTGTCTCAGCAGTGCTGTCTACCAACTGTATCTTTTTTAAAATATAAAAACAGTCTAAGGGAAAATATATAAATGATTTAGTAAAAATATTCTCCAAAAAGTATCAAAATGAAAAGAAAAAAAGAAAAGAAAAAAATAAATCATTTAACTAACTGCCATATACACAGTGAAAAATAAGGGCTATTAATAGTAGGAGTTTTCTCATCCCTGAAAGCAATATAATACCAATTCTATATAGAATAGAATAGAATAGAATAGAATAGAATAGAATAGAATAGAATAGAATAGAATAGAATAGAATAGAATAGAATAGAATAGAATAGAATAGAATAGCTTTATTGTCACTTTAAACATACACTATTTGGCATACATTAAAATGAAATTTTGTTTCATACAGCTCTCAAAGGGTCTCCACCTCCACTATAAATTACATAAATATGACAAAATAAATAAATACAAAATTATACATATACCCACATGTATGTAAAACTGCTTTAATTGTACCTTTAAACAGAAGTCCTAAAAGGTAATGCAATTACCTCCAAATGTCAAAGGTCTTCTATTTTCCTTTATCTACATCTACTGTCTTAAAATTCACTGCATAGTATAAAGTTGTGAACTGTTGAAGAAAAAAGAAAATGTTTCCAGAGACTAATAAGCAAATGTCAGAGATGGGGTGATGCCTATCCCAGTTCTTGAGTGGTTCTCATGTTTTAAAATTATAGGGTTTCAAACTAAACATCGTCCTGGTGGCATCACATGACGTATCATGATTTCCCCCCCCCCTACTTTGCTAAACCAGGCATGGGCATGGTCAGAGCATGATGTATCCGGGCCGCGGGTCGCGAGTTTCACAGCCCTGTTATAGGTAGTTCTCAATTTAAAACCTCAATTGGGACCAGTCCAGAACTACCTATAGTTAGTAACATTGTCAATCCTTCTTCTCATTCCACTTCAGAAAATGGGTTTATTCAGTCATTAAAATGTGGCAGAAAAGTGCTTCTCTTCTCTTCTCTTCTCTTCTCTTCTCTTCTCTTCTCTTCTCTTCTCTTCTCTTCTCTTCTCTTCTCTTCTCTTCTCTTCTCTTCTCTTCTCTTCTCTTCTCTTCTCTCCTCTCCTCTCCTCTCCTCTCCTCTCCTCTTCCCTTCCCTTCTTCTCCCTTCTCCCTCTCCCTTTTTTCTCCATTCCCCCTTCCATTTTCTATGTGTGTGAAAGACAAAGTGAGAGCAAGAAATTGAAATCCTCACAGAAAAGTATTGCCTACAGGAATCTCTATTTTCCTACAGTGTTCCTAGGACTTTATTTCAATCATGAAAATTGAAAGTGACAGTTAACCCACCTGAAAACAATTCACATGATAGGGAAATTACCTGATATTCACTTCTGGAGTTCAATCAAAACATGCTGCTTTCCCAGCACATATACAGGATTGAGTTAAGCATATCATATAAACAGTAACAAGGACTGAAGTGCCCCCCCTACTCCCAAAAAACAGTAGATCGAATTCAAAGTTTGGAGGCAAAGCCTATTGAAAAACTAATTATAGGATCAAATTACAGTTGTTGCTGCTACAGCATTTTAACCAAGATTCTTAAGGCAATGAAGAAATGACACAGCAAAAAGGAAAGGGAAAAAAAATGTTTCATTGCTGCCACAGATGTTGACCACATGGATTAGAAAGGAAACTGAAAGAGTAAGTGCACAAAAATTGCTTACAATTTTTCAATGCTTTCAAAACTCTCATAACAGCATTTTTTTTCCTTAAATGATTTTAAAAAAAAGAAAAAAGAAAAAAAAAGAAGAAGGCTCTTTTCACATCCCAACTAGAATCTGGATTTGGAGGCAGCCTTGTTTTTGAAGAATTTTCTCCTATTAATGCATCAGTGAAAACTTCTTAGAAAATTTTATAGACATCTCCATCTGCTTGTTTGTTTCTCTTCCTCCCCTCCCCATTCCTTGATGATTTATTTGTGGTTGCTATTTTGGCAAGTTCTGCATACAAAAATATGATGAGAAACCCAACCACAGGGGTGGAAACAGATGGGCAGGGCAATCCTACCACATGTTGTGGAGAGCTCCAACATCGGAGCTTCCAACAATTTCAAAACCCTGCTGGCAATGTATTAGCAAAGCAGAAGGGTGTGAGGAGTGCCATTGCCACTTTTCCTTCCCTTGCTGGGTTTTATTTTTTTTCTTTAGCCAATTTTCTCCAGTGGAAACCAAGGGGAGGGAAATTACTCATGCAATGTGCAGATTGGAATAGCCACGAGTTGCTGCGCTGACATCGATAACCTGCTGATATAAAGCAAAGTTAGATCACAATGATACCATTGGACTCTGTAAATCCATAACTTTTTCTGACTTTCTGTCTTTGCCATCATCAGCTTCCATTTTGTTGGGTCTTTCCAATATTTGATTGCCAATGTCAATTGAATTCACAGTATCAGAGAGGGTTATAATTTCTCTCTTCAAATTTGAATGCTTTTTTCCCATCTTTGGGTAAATAGGTTTCAAAGAATCATATGCTATTTTGAAATGCTTTCCCATAGAACTAAGTTTATCATGGTTAGATGCTACTGTTGTGTTTGCCTCAGTGCAAATCCCAAATCCACCACCTAGAGTTGCCTTGATGGTTTGTCTATAAATTTGATATGTAATTAAATAAAATAGCATAAAAAAATCTCTATCTTTTCCTGTAACCAATTTCAAAGTGGAAGGGAAGGGAAAGGAAGAAGGGAGGAAGGAGGGAGAGAGAACGAAAGGTAGTTTAATTGCTGATAAAATAAGTGCAGAAATTAGAATTTGTGAGACCCTTTTTCTAGACAAATTCACTTATTTTTGAATAAGCACCCCTTTTATCCTAAACTGTTAATTATTAATCCTAAACCATTAGCTGAAAAATGATGGGAACTGTCAATACTAGGAAATTTATTTTGGGCCTTTCAGTTTTTTTCTCTTCATCTTCAGATGCATTCTGCTTCTTTTTCAAATGAGCAAATATGGGGCTTTACTGAGAGGAAGCAACAGGATCCCTATAGACAATGCTGTATTCCCAGTCTTCCTACACCCCTCCTCACTCTATAAAATGCATAATATCATTTTATTTCTTTGTAATAAGAAATATGTCAACTTTTAGAATGCCTTTGGACTCCTGACAGATCCCTCTGGAATGATAAAGAGACAGGAGGTTAGTTCATCTATTGATGAGTAGTTATTTGGTGACTGGCTATGTTCCCTATGGCAGCCATTTTGTAACTAGAGCAAACCTCTAATCCCCATGACAGACTTCTGGGAAAGTTCCTACCATTGGTCTGAAAATTTCAGATTTGTCTCAAGCCTAAAAACTTTACCTAGGATTGCTTTATATCTATGGTAAACACTCTGTGCCACATATCTGACTATGAAACTTACTAATTTTTATTTATTTATTTATTTATTTAAATTTATATACCGCCCTTCTCCTAGTGGACTCAGGACGGTGTACAGCCAAGAATAAAAAACACTCCAATACAAAATTTAAAATATTAATAAAAGAATTAAATAATTTTGGCCCAATAAATTTAAAAACCCAATAGGCAATTAAAATTTAAAACCCATAAAACTTTAAGCTTAAAAAAGAGGAAGGGGGGGTTACGCCAGCCCAGCTTGACAAAATAAAAAAGTTTTTAGGGCACGGCGGAAAGCCCGGAGATCGGGTATCGTACGGATCTCCGGGGGCAAATCGTTCCAGAGGGCTGGTGCTGCCACAGAGAAGGCTCTCCCCCTGGGTGTCGCCAGCCGACATTGTCTGGCCGACGGCACCCTGAGGAGTCCCTCTCTGTGGGAGCGAACTGGCCGGTGGGAGGCTATCGGTGGCAGAAGGCGGTCCCGCAAGTACCCAGGCCCTATGCCATGGAGCGCTTTAAAGGTGGTCACTAACACCTTGAAGCGCACCCGGAAGACCACCGGAAGCCAATGCAGCTCACGCAGGAGAGGTGTCACATGGGAGCGCCCCCTTGCTCCCATAATCCCCCGCGCGGCCGCATTCTGCACCAGTTGGAGCCTCCGGGTGCACCTCAAGGGGAGCCCCATGTAGAGAGCATTGCAGTAGTCCAGGCGGGAAATGACGAGTGCCTGAGTGACTGTGCGTACGGAATCCCGATCTAGATAGGGACGCAACTGGCGTATCAGGCGAGCCTGATAAAAAGCCCCCCTGGCCACGGCCGTCACATGCTCCTCCAAAGACAGCCGTGCATCCAGGAGGACGCCCAAGTTGCGAGCCCTATCCGTGGGGGCCAATGACTCGCCCCCAATGGTCAGTGATGGAGTCAACTGGCCATATCGGGATGCCGGAAGCCACAGCCACTCGGTCTTGGAGGGGTTGAGTTGGAGCCTGCCGCCCCCCATCCAGATCCGCACGGCCTCCAGGCATCGGGACATCACTTCCACGGCATCGTTGGGGTGGCCTGGGGTGGAGAAGTACAGCTGAGTGTCATCAGCGTACTGATGGAACTTCACCCCAAAACCACGGATGATCTCGCCCAGCGGCTTCACATAGATGTTGAACAGAAGGGGCGAAAGGACCGACCCTTGCGGCACTCCACAAGAGAGACGCCTCGGGGTCGACCTCTGCCCCCCTGCCAACACCGTCTGCGACCGGTCGGAGAGATAGGAGGAGAACCACCGCAAAACGGTGCCCCCCACTCCCAACCCCTCCAGCCGGCGCAGCATGATACCATGGTCGATGGTATCAAAAGCTGCTGAGAGATCTAACAGGACCAGGATAGAGGAGCAACCCCTATCCCGAGCCCTCCAGAGATCATCCACCAACGCGACCAATGCCGTTTCCGTGCTGTACCCGGGCCTGAAGCCGGACTGGAGCGGATCCAGATAGACAGCTTCATCCAGATACCCAGGAAGCTGATGCGCCACCACACTCTCAACAACCTTCGCCAAGAAGGGAAGGTTGGAGACTGGACGATAATTAGCCAAAATAGCTGGGTCCAGAGAAGGCTTCTTGAGGAGGGGCCTCACCACCGCCTCTTTCAAGGCAACTGGCAAGACACCCTCACTCAAAGAAGCATTAATAATCCTCTGGAGCCAGCCTCGTGTAACCTCCTGGGAGGCCAGCACCAACCAGGAGGGACACGGGTCCAATAAACATGTGGTCGCGTTCAGCCGCCTGAGTATTCTGTCCACGTCCTCGGGAGCAACAGGATCAAACTCCTCCCAGATGACATCCTCAAGACCGGCCTCCATCATCCCACCTGTATCTACCCAGTTGGAGACCAGACCATCCCGAATCTGAGTGATTTTATCGTGCAGAAACTGAACAAAATCCTCAGCACGACCCTGCAAGGGGTCCTCCCGCGCTCCCGGATGGAGGAGGGAGCGGGTCACCCTGAACAGGGCGGCTGGGCGGTTATCTGCCGATGCAATAAGAGCGGAAAAATGGTTACATTTTGCCGCTTTTATCGCCACTAGGTAAGTCTTAATATGAGCTCTTACCAGTGTTCGGTCGGACTCGGAACGGCTGGACCTCCAACTGCTCTCTAGGCGTCTTTTCCGGCGCTTCATCTCCCTAAGCTCCTCAGAGAACCAAGGAGCCAGGTAAGCTCGGCGACGGGTCAGAGGCCGCAAAGGCACGACTCGGTCTAAAGCATCAGCGGCCGCCCTATCCCAGGCGGCCACCAACCCTTCAGCCGAGCCATGTGTCAGATCCTCAGGAAATGGCCCAAGCTCCGTCTGGAACCTCTCCGGGTCCATCAGGCGCCTGGGGCGGAACCATCTAATCTGTTCCGCCTCCCTGCAGCGGGGTATGGCGGTTAGAAAGTCGAGCCTAAGAAGGGAATGATCTGACCATGACAAGGGCTCAATCACTATCTCCCCTAATTCAAGATCATTTATCCACTGACCAGAGACAAAAATCAAGTCCAGAGTGTGTCCTCCCGTGTGAGTGGGTTCATGAATTAATTGGGTCAGGTCCATGGCCGTCATGGAAGCCATGAACTCCCGAGCCAACTCAGACGCCTCGCCGACAGATGGCAGGTTGAAATCCCCCATGACCATAAGCCTGGGGGTCTCAACCGCCACCTCGGCAATCACGCTTAGCAGCTCGGGCAGGGCAGCCGACACGTGGCAGGGAGCCAGGTACGCAATCAGCAAACCCATCTGCCTCCCATGTCCCCACTTCACGAGGAGAGACTCACATCCAGCTATCTGAGGTACAGTGGCCTCCCTAGGGACAAGACTTTCCTTTACCAGAACCGCCACCCCCCCACCCCTCCCCTGGGACCTTGGCCGATGGAATGCAAAGAAACCCGGTGGGCACATCTCTACGAGGGGGACCCCCCCCTCCAGGCCCAACCAGGTTTCCGTAATACCTACCAGGTCCGCACCCCCCTCCTGGGCAAGATCACAAATGAGGGGGGCTTTATTTACCACGGACCTGGCATTGCACAACATCAGCCGAAGGCCCGGGGCCTGAGAATCTGAACAACCCGGGGAGCGAGAAAGGCATTGGGGGCCGGAGCACGCGATCGCTCGCAAATAGCGAGCACGTCCTCCCTTAGCATGATATGGCTCCCTGCCACCGCTATATCTGCCCCTCCCACCCACAATGCCGATGGAAGCGCCCTCCACAGTATAGGAACTAGCCCTCTCAGCCCCCCCCAATAACTGTGGGTTGCCCCCCAAACCCATCCCAGTCATACACCTGTCATTTTCCCTCCCACCCCTTAAAAAACGTGTTAAAAACAAATACAGTGAACTTTTAAAAACCCCAACGCCTTCATGCCACCTCTCGGGATCCCAGGATCCGTCCTTGAGGTATTTTTTAGCTAGGCCGGTTGGCCACATCCAGGAATGGGGGGCATTCCTTAAAGCCAATAAGTCAGATTTAGAATAAAAGTCAGATTTAGAATAAAATAATGCAAATAAATTAAATTGTATACAATTTCTTGTTTAGTATCACAATGAATTGACATGATCACTGATGCAATCACTGTCCCTTTGCAAACTGTAAAGATTTTAGAAAAAAAAAATCAGAAAGTATATTTTATACCAAATGAGTATAACCAGTACAGAGATAGCTCAATGGATTTGCACTAAGTCATGTTTCAATTCATTATTTGATATACTCAAAACTAATTTGTTCATTGACATGTAACTTCTGCATGTGAAAAGAGGAAAGGCATGAAAATGTCACCTTTCCTATCCATATTCATCGTTCTTTATATTGAAGTCAGACTGTTCTTGCACTATGAGTTAACCAAAGAGAATCTTTGAATGCCATGCATTTCCTATACATGGATCTTTGGTTAGACATCATGACGTTGACATTGGCATCCTTCAGTCTCAAGAGACTATGGTATCATGCTCTGGAAAGAGGTCCTAAAACAGCATCTAGTGTGACTAAAAGGGCCAATTCGAGAGTGGCAATCCCTTCCACACTGAGGCAGATACATTCTGTCCCCTGCCCAGCCCCCAGATTTCTCTCGTTCTGGGACTGCCTCTTTGCCTCAGCCTGCCAAACAAGTGTCTCTTTGAATTGGAGAAGACCATGCTGCGTCTTTAGCCTCTAAGCTGAACGATTGGAGGTCAGGGTTTCCCAGTCATTAATGTCCATTCCCAAGGCCTTTAGATCCCTCTTGCATGAGACATCATGATGTACAGTTATTGTAGATAGTTTTCATGCTTCTATTAAATACCCAAGGAAATACAGGATTTTCTCACAATGATTTTTGCGGCTAAACTTAAAGGCCACTGGAAACTTGAATTGATTCATGATATAACAGTGTGCACAGTAATGGAAGTCCCTAGTTTACCCATGTAACATCTCTGTTGTACAAGTTCCACTGGCTTCCAGTATCTTTCTAAAAGCAATTCAAGGTGCTGGTTATCAACTTTAAAACCTATATGGCACAGGGCCAGGCTATCTGCAGGGCCACCTTTCTGAGGATCTCTACCCATCCTCCCAGCTCATCTAGGGTGGGCACACTCCTAGTCCCTTCCCTTAAATATTTAATCCGATGAGAACTAGAAGGGGTGCCTGTAACAGAAACACTTGGCCTTATGAAGCACTCGGCCTTCTTTACCAGGCCTCCATCCACCCTATTAGTCTTCCATAAAGACCTGGCTTTTCCTCCAATCTCTGGGAGAAAATTAGATGATCATTAGAATTGATTGGAGCCAATTTTTGTTGTTTTTAATACTTTAAGTGAGTTTTATAGTTTCAAATGATTATATTATATGTGTTTGCATGGGCATCCTATCTTTGAGAAGTTTTGTAGATTTTTTTTTTCTTCTTCTGAGAAATTATTCCCCCAGTATCATTTTCACAAGTGTAATGGATAATTTCCAAAAGCCGATTCAAACTTTGCTGGAATATGCATATTTAGAGAAGCAGGCAAAATTTGTCCTAGAAAGAACATACAATTTCAGATATATTTAAATATGAACACATCATGTCTTATAGGTAGATTTGGGGTGTATATGTCCATGAGAGAATAGAATAGAATAGAATAGAATAGAATAGAATAGAATAGAATAGAATAGAATAGAATAGAATAGAATAGAATAGAACTCTTTATTGGCCAAGTGTGATTGGACACATAAGGAATTTGTCTTGGTGCATACGCTCTCGGAGTACATGAAAGAAAAGATACATTCATCAAGATGGCCAGGTTGACTCATAATCAACTATTCAGCTGTCCAGTTTTGGCCCAGTATACCTCCATCAACATGATATGTGGAACATAGCAGATATCTACTACTACAGAAATTTTCTTTCTTTTAGATTAGCTTCTTTAAAAATTTGTTTGTTTAAATAATATTCAAGTCTTTTATGAGATTCAAGCTCAAAACTTACTATTTGAATTAATTACTTATTTCACCAGACAATTAGTTCAGCTCCTTGAATTTATCTGGCAATAATTTAAATTGACTATTGCACATTAAATTCTGACAGGAGAAAAAATAAATCATTTCTGATCCGGCTTCAATAAACTTCTGTCCATTTTCTTTTAAAATCAACATTGATTTCTTAGAAAATGTATGTCTTCCAACAGCTTATTTTATTTGTTTCTTATGGAGAACATAGATGTACATGTTTTCTTTTTTTCATCCCAACATGAATGGGAATCTGTTTTAGTGGATGCGGCATGTAATATGTTGAGACAATTATGGCTCATGGGACAACTGCAAATTTCTTGAGCAAAGTTGGTTTTTAAAATTAAAAAAAAAAAAAGAAAGGGAGCAAATTTCTTGAGCAAGATGAACTTACCAACATTTATCCATGCTTTGGATAAATTACTGTTTATCCATTACTGTTCATTACTGTTCATTACTGCATTACTGTTCATTACTGCAATAGGTGGTAGGTAAGACTACCCTTGGAAACAGTCAAGATACTACAATTAAGGCAAAATACTTCTGCCAGGCCACAGACCAATGCAAAGTACAGTGATTATATGCTTCTTTTATGAGTATGTGCCAATATGCCCCAATGATGCCCTTGAAGTGATGTCCCAGTGCCTGGAGGCTGTGTGGATCTGGATGGGGAGGAACCGGCTCAAGCTCAACCCTTCAAAGACTGAGTGGCTGTGGTTCCCGGCATCCCGATATAATCAGTTGACTCCATCACTGACCATGGGGGCAAGTCTTTGGCCCCCTCGGTGAGGGCTTGCAATCTGGGAGTCCTCCTGGATATGCAGCTGTCCTTGGAGGAACATCTGACGGCTGTTGCCAGGGGGACCTTTGTCAGGTTCGCCTGATACACCAGTTGCGGCTCTTTCTTGATCAGGATTCCCTGTGCACAGTCACTCACATCCTCGTCACCTCTCACCTGGACTACTGCAACTTTCTCTACATGAGGCTCCCCTTGAGGAGCACCCAGAGGCTCCAACTGGTCCAGAATGTGGCCGCGCAGGTAGTTACAGGAGCTGCCTGGTGCTCCCAAATAACACTACTCCTGTGTGAGCTGCACTGGCACTGCAGTGGTCTTCCGGGTCCGCTTCAAGATGTTGGCTATCACCTTTAAAGTGCTTCATGGCATAGGACCTAGATATCTTTGAGACTGCCTCCTGCCACCGATGACCTCCCATCGACCTGTGCGCTCCCACAGAGAGGGCCTCCTCGGGTTGCCATCAGCCAAACAATGTAGGCTGGTGACCCCCAGGGGGAGGGCCTTCTCTGTGGGAGCACCTACCCTCTGGAACCAACTGCCCCCAGAGGTAAGGAGCATCCAAGACCTTGGTGCCTTCCACCATGCCCTTAAAACTTTCTTTTTTCAGAAAGCTGGGCTGGCCTAACACTTTTTAAAATGTTTTTAAATTGTTTTGTCATTGTTTTTTACTTATCGGGCCAAATTTATATGTCTTTTTAATTGTATTTTAATGTTTGTAGTTTATGTTTTTACTTTGGCTGTACACCGCCCTGAGTCCTCAGGGAGAAGGGCGGTATATAAATTTGATATAAAATAAAAATAAAATAAATAAAATAAATATATTCCATATGACAGCAGTTATCTTCTAATCCACTAACAGTTCGTGATTGAGGAAACGTCTCAGAATATGAACCTGCTCCTTCTGGAGAAGGACATCCCCAAAATCCAACTTTTTCTCTTTTAAATCAACTCCATATACTGCATTTCTTTGGATTTAATTTATTACTGTTCTATTATTTATTTGTCGCCCATCTCGCAGTTCGAGGTGTCTCTGACTTTAGCATTTTATTGGTTCGTTTTCTAATATTATTGATTATTAAAGGTTTTTTTTGCACTCTTTTGCACTGTTACAACATAGAAATGGTGGCCTTTGTGCTTTTAAAATTGGAGGAATAAAGACAAATAATGTGTGCTTTCCTGATTACACTATTCCGATAGCTCAAAATGCAACAGATCTGCAAACTCTAGAAATGAAATAGATCTAAACAGAAGGATTCAACTTAATATCGTAGAAGTTTCATTCATTCCTAGAACCTGTTCTCAGGTTCTTTGTATCAGTATATGGATTTGAGCCCAACATTTTCTGATTTTTTTTTTAGAAGTCTGTCAGACATGATAAAAAGATCCTTCATGCCTTGATATATCCAGCTTAAATTTGAGCTACCTTTATACATTCTAGATAATTCTTCTGGGATTATTTATCAATGGAATATCATTTTTATAAACGTATTCTTTTAGGTTGTAACATTACGTATATTTCAATTCTTTTAACTACGTTTCCCCACTCTTTCAACAAAATGCTCTGTCCAAAATTCTTTATCTTCCATTACAAATTTCAGCAAGGGTTTGCATATTTTGGCAATTACATGTTCATCATCTGTACAATGATGCAACTTTAAATTCTATCTTTGTTGCTCAATTCTAAATGTGCTGTTATTTTCTATCTTACATCTTTCTCTTAGCTGTGCATATGAAAACCATTGGAAACTAAATCACTCCGTAACTAATTGTTCTCTGGAATTCATCTTTTTTTTTCCTGTTCTTCTTCTAATGACTTTCAAAAGTTTAATCATTTCTTCTTACCTGCTATTTCTTTCTTATAAAATGTTCCTTATGCTGAGACCGATTTTTAAATTTTCCATTAACCTTTATTGTACCATAGAACCCCATAGAAATTCTTAAAAACACACACACAAATGCTTTACTCTTTCCCAATGAGATCACATAATAACAGAATAAAAGAACAAAATAACAGTTGGAAGGGACTTCTACTGTAGTCCAACTCCCTGCTCAGACAGGAAATCCTATACTATTTCAGACAAATGGTTGTCCAATCTCTTCTTAAAAACTTCCAGTGTTGGAGCATTCATAACTTCTGGAGGCAAGTTGTTCCACTGATTAATTGTTCTAACTATCAGGAAATCTCCTTAGTTCTAGGTTGCTTCTCTTCATGGTTCACTTCCATCCATTGCTTCTTGTCCTGCCTTCAGGTGCTTTGGAGAATAGCTTCCCACCCTCTTCTTTGTGGCAACTCCTGAGATATTGGAATGCTGTTATCATAACACTCCTTAGCCTCCATACCCTAATTATCTTTGTTGCCCTTTGATAAATTTGCCTGCAAAGTGCTTTATTTAAGATGGATCTTACCTTGTTTCTTTAAATTTCCATGAGAAACTGTAAACTTGATTTGACACAAGGAAAAACTATCAGAGCCCTAAAAGATCATTTTGGGGGGTAACTGAAACTAAAACCAGTGGGTTCAAACTACTTTTGAGTAGATATGTATGAGATTGAATGTGGAATATACAAATAAAAAAGTATGTACTTTTGAATCATTTTTTCCACTTAAAAATTAATTTATTGTTTTGCTCCCAATAGGAGGTAGGTAATAGCAATTCTATAATAGTCCTTTACCTGAGTAGGTTTTACTTTCTTTTAATATCGTCATCTCTCACTTGTTCAACCTTGCAACCACGCTTTTAAAGTATCTCTCCTTTTTCTACTGTTAAATGTCACCAACAAATCAGATGAAGTCAGTGACTGTAAAAGAAAGGACTTTTTGGTCATGACATCTTATTTCCAAAACACTTTCTCATTTATATAGACCTTTAAAATAACATTTGTCCATTTTCTAATGTTTCCCTTTCACCCATGACATGATTCTGTGGCATAAAATCTCTATACACTAATTTAAATTTAATTACATATTTTAAAGTATTTTTGGTAGTGATTGGATTATTGACTGAGTCAGATATACAGAGTGTCAATTTCTAGGTTCTACTCTAATCACAGCTTCAGGTATTTATTTAGCAGATATAGAAATATTCATTATGATGCATAAAAGTTTAGCTAATTTGAATTAGCTTGATTAGCTAAATTATTTTAAAGGCTGTTTGTTCTTTGACATGCTTACATAAACTTTGCTTATGACTTAAATGTCTTTAAAGAAAACACTTTCTTGGTTTTTCTTTCTCCATTTTATTAATACACAGTTCTCCACATTAACCAAAATATAGAAATATTTTCTTCCTCTAAAGCTGACGATATGAACCTCCATTATATATCAAAATAAAAAGGTTGTTAAATACAGCAAGTTCAAAAAATTGTATTGAAAAGTACCACTAGGTAAAATCGTTCTGAGATTCAATCCAAAAAGTACTAAAAAGAAGCTTTGAAATTCAGCAAAATTCAGCAAAAGTAAGATATTCCATTCAGGTAGTCGCCATAACAATGAGAAAGAAATGAAACATTGCCTTGCAGCTTTTTTGTCTCAGTTTAGTCCCATTACGGTCAACAGTTGGGATGCACTGCTATTCATTCATGCTGTTGATGTGATATGCAAAAGAAAAAAAAGACATTTCTGTAGAATACTCTCTCTATTTGGTGTTTATTTTGAATACACTATACCAGTGATGGCTAACCTTTTTGCCATCACATGCCAAAAGCTGGTGGAGTGCGGGGTGGTTGCATGTGTGTGTGCCCACACCCTTAATTCTATGCGCCCTGCCCCCCCATGCATGCGTGCATGACTCCCCCATGCTCCTCCCGCTTTTGGCATGTGATGGCACAGTGGGCCTGATGGTCCCATTTTTTGCCCTTTCTAGGAGCCTGGGGAGGGCAAAAACAGCTTTCCCCCCCTCCCCAGAGGCCCTCCGGAGGCCCTCTGTGAGCCCAGAGAGCCCAAAAATCAGCTCGCCAGTGCATGCATGCATGCTGGAGGTGAGTTAGGGCAATGCTTGCGTGCCCACCAATATGGCTCCGTGTGCCACCTGTCGCACGCGTGCCATAGGTTCGCCATCATGGCACTATACCAATCTTCTAACTTCCACTTAATCATTAAGATTATGTGAATTTTGCAAATCTGTACAGTTTACAAACAGGATAAATAAGAACTTATTTTCTCCCAATTTCTTGTTTTTAGAACTTTAAACCACTTATAAGAACTTTCAGCTGAGAATATACAACATAGAAAATTAGTCCTACAATTGTGAAGTCATTCTCTTTCCCAAGAAAATGCATCAGAATTGTTCCTTCTACACCATGAAATAGTTCATAGTTCATACTTTCCTTCTCACAGACATATATTTGTGACTATATACAAACACGGCCAATACAGTGAGAGTGAAAGAAAAAGAGAATGTACTTGACCTTTATTCAAGTTTCTTCTTGATTCCAATTTTATTTTTGATTGATTCTAAAAAAATGTTTCATAAAGCTAAAATATTATGCCTGCAAAACTGGAAGAAAATCCCACTGAATTTGCTGGACCTTTGCTTGTATAGAATAATAGTTTGTCAAGGGAGAGTGTTACTTTTGAATACATTCGATAGATGGCAGCACTTAGATGATTTTATTTGGGTTTGGGAGCAAAATACAAATATGTTAACTCATGAACAAGTTCACCGAAATCCAATTCCTGTGATATTTCTAATAGCAAATATGCAACTTCAATATACATCACTGTTTCTTTGTGTCTATGCTCATTGCTGAAAATTGGCAAAATAGCATGCTGAAGGAGTCTATCTGTAGTTCTATACATACAATCCATTATAGTTTTGTTCAGTCCTTGCAACTTTTTTTATCAGTGGCCATATGGGAAATGGTAAAACACAATACGAAAAGTATTTTATCATTATATTATATTATATTATATTATATTATATTATATTATATTATATTATATTATATTATATTATATTATATTATATTATATTATATTATATTATATTATATTATATTATATTATATTATATTATTATATTATATATGTTATCTTATGTTATGTTATTATGTTATAATATAATTATGTTATGTTATGT
Source organism: Masticophis lateralis (assembly GCA_030761175.1). NCBI lineage: Eukaryota > Metazoa > Chordata > Lepidosauria > Squamata > Colubridae > Masticophis > Masticophis lateralis. The sequence continues at coordinate 20,717,181 of JAUDYJ010000003.1, read as the reverse complement.
TATGTGTGTTGTGTTGTGTTGTGTTGTGTTGTGTTATGTTATTATAATCTGTAAGGGCAAGATGATGTTTGGCAACTATACAAAATTTCACACATCATGTCCACCAATGCAGCTATAACAATTCAGAAATTTCATCTGTTGCATCCATTTCAGATAACAATATATTTTCATACTAAAAAACCCCCCAGAATTTATATTAGATAGCATTATTTAATTTTGTAACTGCTTTATCATTTTTTAAAGCCTTCCTCCCTCCCTCCCTCCCTCCCTCCCTCCCTCCCTCCCTCCCTCCCTCCCTCTTTCTTTCTTTCTTTCTTTCTTTCTTTCTTTCTTTCTTTCTTTCTTTCTTTCTCTTTCTTTCTTTCTTTCTTTCTTTCTTTTTCTTTCTGGAATCTGATAAATTGCACCATGCAGGAAAACTGACTACTGCAGTATTAATGTAATCTTATTTTAACTGCTAAATTTATTATCCCGAATGTAAAATATTGATCCATTTATCATTTTCAAATAGTCATACTTTGATGCTTCCATATGCAAAGACAAATCATTTACCCCTTCCCCGATAAAGGCCTTAATGTACTATGACTGAATCCCTATAACACACTTAATTTGGTTACTGAATTAATCTATTCTACCTCATTCACAAAGAAGCCAAGCAGAATTTTTAATACATAGTATATTGGAAATGAAAAATCAAGGTTACAGCTAAAAAAGTTTAACATGTTGTACAGATTCAGCCATTGATTAGCAATAATCTAACATTTCAAAAAGAAAATATAACTCTGGCTGGAAAGGTGGGAAGAGAGAAACAGAATTGAACTTGTAAATTTTTGCATTAAAAGCTATGATCTACAGGTCAGCTACATTTTTGCCTTGTTTTAACTGCTAACAATTTTATTTGATCAAAGGTTGTCTCCAATTTGACAAGACCCCTTACCCTTCAGTAAAGTTATCATTTACAAATGAGAATATAGGCTGGGGCTGGGAAGTTAAGTGAAGTGTTAAATTGTCTACATGTGGACAATTTTGGGGAATTGAAAAAAGGGTTCATGTTGATCTCATGAAGGTGAATGAACAGATGACAACTTACAAGGAAAGAGCAAGTGTTATAAAAACTTGTGAAGGCTAAAATCCTGTAAACTTCACAAAAATTCAGTGTGAAAACATTTCTAACAATGTTGACTATGGCATTTGCTTACATCTTGATGTCTTACATTTTGGAACACATCCAAGAACAAAAACATTGCTTTAGGCTGTTCTTAGCTGCTGCTTTTACTTGTATTCTGGTCAACTCGCAAAGCATCTCTGGCCTGCTCTCGAGTTGCCATAGGCAGAAGGGATGGAAAAATGAAGTTTGCAGCCACAGTGAGGCAGCACATCAGTCAAAACAGAACTATGGAGATGGCCATATCTCTGTCAAGCCCATCTCCATAGTTACCCACAGTGGCCGGAGGGGAGTGACCTCTACAACCTGTGAAATTGCTTCATTGGAGAATGTGACTGATGACACACCTTGGGGAGATGGGGGAAACAGGGTCAGCCAGAACGTAAATTAAGTGGGGTCAGAGTTAGCTTCACTTGGAAAGTGCCGACATGAAGCTCCTAATAAATAACTGGATTTCTTTTGAAGTTTGGCTCGAGGTTCATGATTTAATTAGGACATTGGAACCCTGACAATTCCCTAACATTGGACAGTGTATGCTCTCCATTTGTATCTGACACCATCCAAAGAAACTGACTGTCCTCTCTGTCATAGGATAGTATACTATACTTACCAAAATTTGCTCATCTTGGGATCTATGGTTGGCTGCGCTGATCATAGGTAACATTACTTTAGAAGATGGACCAAGCTTATTTGTACCCTATGACTATCATTAAATGTTGTACCTTATGAGTCTTGATGAACGTATCTTTTCCTTTATGTACACTGAGAGCATTTGCACCAAGACAAATTCCTTCTGTGTCCAATCACACCTATTCTATTCTATTCTATTCTATTCTATTCTATTCTATTCTATTCTATTCTATTCTATTCTATTCTATTCTATTCTATTCTATTCTATTCTATTTGATAGTTTCTTTTCTCCAGCCTTAAAATTTTATTTATCTCATTTCTTTATTAATTAACAGCTTGTGTGTGTGTGTGTGTGTGTGTGTGTGGGTGGGTGTGTATACACCTACACCTACACCTACACCTACACCTACACCTACACCTACACATAAACATACATATACATATAATCCATAACAACTGTGTGAAAGTCAATTGGGAGACTTTCAATTGGGGGACTTTGGGCTAATCACCAGGATACTGTGAGTTCTAGTTCATAGTAGAAAAGGCATGAAAATGGGCTGGGTGATTTTGGGCTGATGACTCTCAGTCTGACTGACCTTATAGCATTGTTGTTGTGGGGAAAATAGAAAAGGAGAAGAAGTATTAGGTATGTTCAACTCCCTGAGTTAGTTATAAAGTAATAAAGGCAAGATAAAAATCAAATAAAGAAAAATTTTTCTTAATTTAAATTTCTGAAGGTAGTTGCATTTTACTCTGTACAGTGGGCATGAATGAGGTAGACTGGATTCCCATTGACAAGTTTGTGCAAGGGTTTGTTGAAGGAAATCACTCCTTTGGACAGATGTATTTAAACTGCTGTAATGTGTAAGGTTACCTGATTGATTTATGTCCCATTGAAGACAGGTACAAAATGGCCAAATGATGTGTGTGTGTAAGAGAGAGAGAGAGGAAGAGAGGGAGAAAGAGGTAGAGAGAGCAAGCACCACACTGCTGCCACCAGTGATAAGATGACCTGATTTTGATCCAACAGTTGGTGAGTTTTTCCTTCTCTGCAGAATTTCAGAGAAATTATCCATACAATTTCTCTTACCCAGAGATTTGAGGAGAATTTTGAAAGAACTGTTATGGCTCGGCTATAATAGTTTGATAAAATGTTCAGATTCTGCTGATGCCTTTGACTGCTATGTAATATATGACTTCATAGACCAGTGATCCCCAACCTCTTTGGCATCAGGGACTGGTTTTGTGGAGGACATTTTTTCTATGGACTGAGGAGAGGAGATGGTTTTGGTTTTTCTCACTCACCTCCAGCTATGCAATACATAAATACAATCAAGAGAGTCCAGAGATACTTTACGAGAAGAGTCCTCCATTCCTCTAACCACAATAAAATACCTTATGCCACCAGACTCCAAATTTTGGGCTTAGACAAATTTTGGGTTTATACTTTTACCTGCTATCTTATATAAACTTGACAAATAAACTTATGTTTATGATTATGATATGATTATGCAACCGAGTTTCTAACAGACCAGAAGTACCGGCCCGTGGCCCAGGGATCGGAAACTCCAGCACAGACAATATCTCTATTTGAAATCAAGTTCCATCAATTTTCAAAGGCTATTTAAATAGCAGATTTAGACTAGATTCAGGCCTATCCAGGCACTCATTATCTGAATGCTTCAGTTAGGCTTCATTTCTATCCAAATATCTACAGATCTGTGTAGTCATTGGTGCATTAGCATCTGTGTGAGTCAGAAATCTGTACTATGAGGGCCTCTCTGGTATAAAAAACAAAACAGCTTCTCTTGTAGTTGTAATCTATGGAACGTTGGCAGGTGTGGAGTGCAGTCATTTCTATTACACCAATGACAAATTATAAAAATCTGGAGTGCTTCAATTTGTTCAAAGGCTGAACAGGGCTTATGAAGGTATCAGATTAGTGGAGTGAGAGAGATGAGGAGGCCCTCATCTTAATGTCAGCATGACTAAAAGTAAACCAGCATAAAAATTAAGAGTCCTTCAAGTGTGCAATCATTATCAGCTATATTTTTCCCTGTTGTTAAACACTGACTAGCACACAGTGACAATGTTTTGGCAGGAAAGGATTCCCACTGGTTACCCTTCACCCAATGAGAACCATCCACAGAAATCTTTATGCATGAGTGAAGCAATAAAAATCATAAAACAGCAGGGGTTGGAGAGAAATGTAAACTTTATGCTCCTTTTATTACTCTAGTTTGGAGGCTTCGGAATAACGTGTGGGAGGTTTCTTCCCACTCCCTTTCTTTATGAGTTGAGTTATCTTTAATGGTTCCAATATGGTGTCTTAGGAACTAGAGTCTCCTCCTTTATATAGAGAGAAAATTAAACCCACTAAGAGCTTGGTTTCATTTTAATTGGGATTAATTGCATAAGGTCTCACTGAAGTATGTCTACGTTTGAAAAATCAGGTCCAAATCATTGTTTTGAACCAGAAAGGCCAAATTCTGGGCAAAGACTAGGTTATTACTTTAGTGTAATAGTTGATAGACCAATTCTCAAATACAGCTCATCTGTCTGGAACCAGCACTGCATATCGGACTTTAATACAATTCAGCGAGTCTAGAGAGATTTCACGAGAAGAGTCCTCCACTCCTCTGCTTGCAACAGAATACCTTATGCCACCAGACTTTAAATTTTGGGCTTAGACAACCGAGAACTATGCCGCCTTCGGTCTGACCTAAGCGTAGTACAAAAAATCATCTGCTACAATGTCCTACAATGTCCTACTAACGTCCTACTATTTCAGCTTCAATCACAATAATACACGAGCACACAATAGATAGAAACTTATGTTAAACCGCACCAAACTTGACTGCAGGAAATACGACTTCAGCAACAGAGTGGTCAATGCCCTACCTGACTCTGATCATCCCCAAGCCCCCACAACTTTAACCTTAGACTGTCTACTGTTAACCTCACCTCATTCGTAAGACATCTGTAAGGAGCGTCCAAAAGCGCACCAACTTGCCTACCATCCCTGTCCTACTGTCCACATTTATTCATATCCATTTCATGTATTCATAATCTTGTTTATACTTATATCTGTTATCTTATATATGCTTGACAAATAAATAAATAAAAATAGATTTGTATACCACTTTATAATGTTTTACAGCACTCTCTAAGCAGTTTGCTAAATCAGCATATTTTCCCCAACAATCTTAGTCTTCATTCTATTAAACTTAGAAGGATGGAAAACTGAGTCAATGTGACTTGGTTAGGATTGAACTCCTGACAGTGGGCAGCCTGTAATTCTGCATTCTAACCACCCAGACTCTTAGTTTACTGTTATAAAGTAAATAGAGTGTTCTAGTGAGGTGCTGAACTATGAATGAGATTCAGGTTTTGATTTTCACTCAGTAATGAAGACTGTTGAGCAATCTTGAATAATCATTGCTCCTTAACCTAAGAATTATTTGGTAGATAAATCAGAAGCCATGTAGTTCACCACTGAATATAGAAGGTTTTCTTGTAGATGGCATAGAAGAACATTTGCAGAAGTGAAGTGCACCATTTTTCTTGCACAAATTACATAAATCTGCAGTACTCCAATTTGTATAATGCCTGAGCTCATTGGGGGAAAAGGGAGAGAAGAGAAGGCTCTTGTTTTAATTTGAGAGAGACTAAGAGGAAAGCAGTATAAAATTAAGAATCTTTCAACTGTGCAATCATTACCAGCAATATCTTTCCCTGTTGTTAAACACTGACTGGTTTGAGGTGCTGAATTAGTCTGGCACATGAAATTGAAAGCAGGGAAAGCACTGCTAAAACATTTCTACTTGGCCCCAATGTGACCAACATTGACTGCTTCATTCCCTGCCACATTGACCAAATAGTAAGCGTATAAAATAGATTATAGCAATTTTAAATAAACTGCCTGGCCTTTCAGAAGCATTAATGCCAGATATTTGCAACCTTGGTTTTCATGAGATGGTGGAAGGGAACCAAGCACACCTCAACCTGATAACTGAGGAGGGAGGTAGTTTTGGAGCAAACAAATATGCTTATACAGTAGTGGCCAAAATTGTGAAAACCTTTTGGGAAAAGTGTATTTTTAAGGTTTGATGGAGTTTCAAGATAATCATATTCTACTGCTGGAATGGCCTGGAAATAACCCAGACCTTAACCCAATTGAAAATCTTTGGAGCCAACTAAAAAAAACTTATTAGTCAGAAGCAACCCAGCAATAAAACCCAGTTAATAGAAGAAATCATTCAATCTTGGTTTCACATGATAACAGCTGCAGAACTAAAAGACTTGGTTCACTCCATGGGAAAACGTTGTAAGGCCATAATTCATACTAAAGGTTAACCAACTAAGTATTAACTGACATGGTGATAATTTTTGTATATCTCGTTTTTTCTATGGTGATAATTTTTGTATATCTCGCTTTTTCTACATGTTTCACTTTTCTTCTTTATACTGTAACTGCTAATAGCAAATCTTTCATAAAAGTCATTGCATTACGTTCTTGATTAAATTATCTTTCCATTGATATATAATTTTATGGTACTACTCCAAAAAAAAAAAAAAAAAGTGGTGTTATTAGTTCGTTTTAGAAAATACACTTTTTCCAAAAGGTTTCCACAATTTTGGCCAATACTATATGTTGACATTATTTTTAGGTTAGCTTCTATTCTGAACTCTCTATTAATATGCATTTAAATCTGGGATTGGAGAAATTTAGAGTTCATCAATAAAAATTGGGTGCCCTCCTCCTCCCTCCTTAAACTGACACACACAATACTAAAAGAGTTCTGTAATGGTGCTTCCTGTTACTTAATTTATTGTTTCTATTCTTGCTCCATCATCCTAAAGGCCATTTTCCTTTCAAACAATATTTACTTATCTTTGAAGAAGGCAGTGTCTGCTCCTTTTAACTAATCACTTCGAGTGATGATACAATTACCAAATGCTGTCAAATCATGCTCTTAAAATGTTTTACACCATGTTGTCTGTCTGGTCTTTCTAACTCATCTATGAAATGGCCTGATTATTGTGTATATGAGAGACAAAATGTATGTGTGTGTGAGTGTGTTTGTGTGTGTGTCATTTCAGAAATATTCTGGAATTAGTGCCAACATTTAAGGCAAAAAGAGAGAAAAAAAAGATTTTTCTGCATGTGGGTCTTTCTTCTTCTTCTTCATGCTTTTGTATGACCAGCAATATTTTTAGGTTAAAAGGCAATTTGTCACCTTGATTGCAGGATGATAAATGACAGCACTGGTATTCAGATTCAATAAATAGTTTTAGGGTTGGCAATTATGTCACTTTGGTTTACATTCACAGCAAATTCTGACCTGAATAATATGTGTTCATATGTTTTGTCACTTTAGTTTGGCCACTCTCAGGAAAATAAATGAGCCAAAGAAATAGGAAGTAACGTTTTAGGTAGAATTCCATGATTATATTCTTTTTTCCCCTCCAAATTGAATGGACTAAGAGAACATAGGAGAAAAAGATGAAACTTTTTCTTCCTCAACTTGTAACAGCAGAACATTGGACTACAGTATATAGTCCTTCTCAGGGGTGGGTTCTACTTACCTTTACTACCGGGTCACAATAGGGCCGCGCATGTGAGCGAAGCAAAGCTTCTGTGTGTGCGCATGCACAGAAGCATTTTGATGACATCAGGGTCAATGGGCGGAGCCACCCACCAGTTTTACTACCAGTTCTATAGAACTGGTGCAAACCGGGGCAACCCACCACTGGTCCTTCTCTTTTCCGACATGGTTCTGTATACGATACCAATAACCATCACACCTTTGTCCTTACTCTTTATTCTTCTTCTTATTTCTCCACTTTGCAGAAAAAGAGAACCAACTACTAAGCTGAGAAAGAGCAGTGGATACAGCATGCCCTTCCTTCCTTGTACCACTCACTAACTGAAGTAAAAGTGATTTAGTATGTTTGGCTATTTATTTTTAAAAAGTGAATGAAACTATGTGCAATATTTTAGTGATTTTCTGACAAGTACGTGTTTTGTGCACTCTAGAAGCAATGAAAAATTAAGAGTTGAATCAATAGAAGGTTCAATAAGTGTTAGTGTTAAGCAAAATATTGGAATATATGAACAATATTTATCTATATCTATCCAGATTTAGAAGAATATTGGCACACAGGACTAGGTATATTAGTGTTCTGTGTCAGACTTCAGTTAGGGAATGATAGGTATTTTTTTGCTGATCTTATGTCAGGTCAACTATTCTGACAAGTCAACATCAATAGCTAAATTACTGCTTATATGTGCTGTCAGTCTTTGTATAACAGTTGACCAGAGGAATGGGAAAAGAAGTCAAATGATAACCTCTCAATGCAAAGTGGCACATATGGGAGATAAGATAACTTCTACCTTCAATAGAACCTTTATTCCTGCTTAGGAGTGTATCTTTCTAAAACAAAAAAGCAAACATAATATTATTTGATTGAAATCTGACAACTGCTTAATGGTCCATTTATTTTTATTTCTGTGAGGAAGATATTTTTATATCAGCAAAGAAGATTGCAAACTATCATCTGAGGAAGGGTGAGAGGGAGGGAGGAAGGAAAGAGGGAAGGAACAAATATTTACTAGTAGTGCATGTTTTTTTTTTTTTTAAAAAAAGAATATGTGGTTGAGATCAGTGCTGGGATTCAAATAATTTAATATCCAGTTCGGCAGAACCAATATCTAATTTTTTTTGTTGAGTCTGGTGAATCAGCTCCTAAATGGCCAGACTAGTGTGCATTCACGTGCCTCCAACCCCTTTGCTTGCTGCAAAGCCAGATTGCACCAAAAAAGGGATTGGAGGCACATGAATGCATGCTAGTCTGGCCATTTTGGAGCTGGGTTGCCAAACTCAACAAAAAAATAGGTATTGGTCAGTGGTAAAATTCAATTTTTTTTTACTACCAGGTCTGTGGGCGTGGCTTGATGGGCATGGCAGGGGAAGGATACTGCAAAATCTCCATTCCCATCCCACTCCAGGGGATGGATACTGAAAAATCTCTATTCTGGGGCCAGCGAGAGGTGGTATTTACCGGTTCTCCGAACTACTCCAAATTTCCACTACTGGTTCTCAAGAACCTGTCAGAACCTGCTGGATTTCACCCCTGGTACTGGTTCTGCTGAACCAGTGCGCATCGGCAGAATCCCACCACTGGTTGGGATGAATCAATAATATTGTGAAACCACACACACAAATACCAAACAGCATTCAGTATTTATGTGACATAACTATTACTTTACTAATAGTAGTTCACTATAGATAGTATTACTGTTATTTTAAGTATAGTAGTTTGTTATTTGTACAGTATTTGGCTGATTAAAGCAGCAATTGTTGGCAATAATTACTGGGTCTCTCTGACTACCTGATTACCCCACTGTGCTGAGATGGGGTAGGTTTCATGTTGGTTTTCTGAATGATGTTGATATAATATTTTTGGTGCAAAAAAGAAGGGGGGGGGAATATGGTGAGTATAAACTCTACTCTTTGATGAAACCTGCAGTTGCAGAAATAAATAGTAACTTTTCCAATAATTCTTGGATGTGGTCTGATTTATTTACAAAGCAAAATGGAAATTATGCTATTTGAAATCACTGCATGGATTTTTCCGTCTGCTCTTAAAGGAACACACTGATACATTTTCTTCCACAGGCTTCTACCACCTGGGATATCTTTTTTGTTTTGCTAAAAGAATTGTTAAGCTTGTCTTCTAGAGCTTCGCAAGTATGAGTGTACAAAATAGACAAATATAAACACAGCAAGCCTCTCTGTTCCTCTAGTTTTAAAAAAATAGAGGAAGCTATAAAACATATACGGGAAATCTATAAAGTTGTCTCACCCTTTAAGATCCAAAGAGCCATATAGCTTAATTCAGAAAAGAGAATAATTGCAATTAATAGAAAATAACTGCTAATTGCAGTAGGAAAAACTCCCATCAACCACCTACAGGTTTTACTGCCACATCAGGAAGAAATGGAGTAACTTTTAATTCCAAATCAGAATTCCTAGGAAGAAAAGGCTCTTCCCTGCCCTAGTAATCCAATAGAATTTTTCGGGGGGGGGGAGGGGGGAGAAAGTAGCTTAAGTTTAGCATTTTGGAAAAGTTTCAACTTCTACTCATTCAACTTTAATCTCTAAACATGAGAATGTTTTCTACATTTCTGCTGATTATCTTCAATTGGCAATTGAATGGAAGTGTGCAAGTCCAGGGAGACCACAAAGTGATGGAGAGAGGATTTACACAATGAAAAGTAGAACATTTACATGTAGGCCTCAACGACCTTTTACTAAAATCAAGGCATGAAAGCACCCTTCACCAATGATGATCTCACCAATATTCTTTGGGTGAAAAGAATCTGTAAAGCAATTTACAAAGTTAAAATGAGAAACAGTAAGAAAAAATGTGGGCGGGGAGGGAAATCACAAGCAAAATTTTACAAAGATGTGATGATGGCTGTGATTGCATGATCAAAGCCCATTCCTGCTTTGCAATGCAATCAAAGCCCATTCCTGCTTTGCAACATATACAAGAAAGCAATGGAGCTTTGATTATGTGGTTTTTAATTTGATTTTTAAAAATCTTTTTCCATCTTTGCAAATGCCCCAGTCTGCATGGCACCAGTAAAGTAGCAATAGCACTTAGACTTATAAAGCACTTCATAGTGCTTTTACAGCCCTCTCTAAGTGGTTTACAGAGTCAGCATATTGCCCCCAACAACCTGGGTCCTCATTTTACCCACTTCAGAAGTATGGAAGACTGAGTCAAACTTGAGCCTGGTGAGAGTCGAACTGCCAAATTGCAGGTAGCCAGTAGTCAGCAGAAGTAGCTTGCAGTACAGCACTCTAACCATTGCACCACCGCGGCTCTTATAAAACCAATGACTAGGGAGAGATTTTGTGAAACAGAGAAAAAAAAATTAGATCAGGATTCTTAAGTGATGTTAAATCTTTTTTTCTTCCTGCTCATGCATACATAAATGCATACATGCATACATGCATACATACATACATTTATCCAATTTGTATGGACACTCATTTCAATAAGTGACACTGGGTTGGAAAACAAGATTAAAAATGAAATAAAAACAATTACAATAATATAAAACTTGAAACGTTGTTTGTAAACTGCACAGAGTCACTTAGATGAGAGGAGTGGCGTCAAAATTTAATAATAAATATTCAATATAATAAATGCAATACAATAAAATGCAATAGATAAATATTTAGGCAATTTGTACGGCCGCCATCTCAACAAATGATTCTGGGTGGCAAACAAGAGTAAAGGGAAAAGGAGAAAAAAAATACAATAATATCAAAAATTAAAATGTCGTTTGTAAACCACTCAGTAAACCACTTAAATGGGATGGACACTGTAGAAATATGATCAACAAATTTAAGAAACCACAAAATACATTTATAAATACAAGTAAAACAATATACAACAGGCATCATCTTAATGACATCTATCTATAATATCTGAATTATTACAATATCAATATCCTATATTCTTCAGTATACATTATTTCTCTCACCTTATATAATGTTATTATTTTATTGATATCTGGTGTCTCTACCTTAAATTTCATTTGATGTAAAAATTTATTTTACTCTATTGATACTTTTCTTTTATTTAATTTTTCTTTCTTTCTTCTTCTCTTTTTTTTTTTTACTTCCCTCTAACCATTCATACCACTTTTGCCAGACCAGATAATATTCAAATTCTTCCTTTCCTTGGATCTCCTTGGTGAGTCTATCCATCTCAGCGCATTCCATAATTTTGGATATTAATTTCTCTTGAGTCAGGACCTCTTCTTGTTTCCAATTTTGTCCATATATGATTCTTGCTTCATGTTCTTGTTATATGATTCTTGTTGTATATTGTTTTACTTGTATTTATAAATGTATTTTGTGGTTTCTTAAATTAATAAAAAATTATTTTTTTTAAAAAAAGAAATATGATCAACAAATAAATTAAAATTAAAATACGCAGCAACCAAGAATCAGTCACTCACCATAATCACTATCACAATTACAATAACAACAATTACTTGCACGCATTTGGAATCCTGGAGCCAGGTAGAAATTCAGTTTTTAAGAATTTACAAAAAGCTAGCAGGTTCTAGGCCATCCTGATCTCCATATGGAGAATATTCCATTGGGCAGGCATGTCTTTTAGCCCCCACCAAGTAATGTTACACTCCACCAGTGGACATACTGAATGGAGGAATATCAAGTACATCAGGAGTAAAATTCAGCAGGTTCTAACAGGTTCTGGAGAATCAGTAGTGGAAATTTTGAGTAGTTCGAAGAACCTGCAAATACCATCTCTGGCTGGCCCCGCCCCCATATCTTCTATGCCTCCAGAGTTTTGTTTTTTTTTAATTTGATTTATATGCCGCCCTTCTCTGGAGACATAGGGCGGCTTACAATGCGTTAAGCAATAGCCTTCATACTTTTGTATATTTATACAAAGTCAGCTTATTGCCCCCACAAACTGGGTCCTCAATTTATCTACCTTAGAAAGGATGGAAGGCTGAGTCAACCTTGAGCCTGGTGAGATTCAAAGTTACAGTAATTGAAGACCGCTGGTGCTAATCACAATGCTTTTCTGCTGAGCTATCCAGGCTCCTAGAGTTCCAGATGATCAGGAGAAAATGGGGATTTTGCAGTAACCTTTCCCTGGAGTGGGGTGGGAATGGAGATTTTACAGTATCCTTCCCCTGCCACGCCCACCAAGCCATGCCCACAGAACCGGTATAGAAAAATTTTGAATTTTATCCCTGGGATACATACAAAAAATATGTCAATGAAAACCAGGTGACTTGAAAGACTCGAATACGAAAAGAAAGTAGTTGAGGGATAAGAGGGGTAAAAGAGGGGAAAATTCACCAGGGTGATGGTAACTGAGGTTCTAACAGAACACCTTGCCAACCTCATGTCCAAAGCTAACGAATGAATTAAAATATTTATAGCAATGTTTTAAGCCACATTCAACCAAACAATTTAAGGCTTCCATACAGAAGCGCAATAAGAAAGAAATAGAAATTGGATGGTCACTTAATCTGAGTCTGATTACAGATCAGGCAACTGAAAAGTAAAAATCAAGAGCCAGAGTCAGGAATAATTGCTACCACCAAAACTTAGCACAGAGAATGGAGACGGCATTACAACAAAATATAAACTGTCTGAATAAGAAAATTGCACAGATGGATTAAGCTAATGGATACTGATAATAATTAAAACTAATAACTCAGGTTTTTATAGCGTAACTTAGAGCTTTTGGAATGATAGAAGTAGTGTGCTATGAGAAGAGGAAAAAGTAAAAGGAGGAAGCGTCATAGTGGTAAGGAGCCAGTGGGACTAAGAGTTGTCTCCTACTATAAATTAGTAGCCCCAACTCAGAAGTCTTTAGATCAGTCAGGATCTTTCTTCTGATTCTGGTTAATATTACTATTAGGGATGTGCTCCTGCTGGTGTCTAGTGCAATGGTGCTGAATGCAATGAAGTCACTGAATGAAGTGTAATCATCTCTACCTACATGAACTTGGCCACTGCTTTCTTTCATAGAGGCTCTTCAAAAATACATTTGATTCAAAAGTCTACTGAAGTGAAAGACCCTTCAGAGATCACCATAGTCCAGTTTCTATCATCCGAGCATTCCAGAAAAAGTATCCCATTTACCATTCATTCTTTCTAATAAACTGAAAGAGGTTTTGGAAGAAATAGCATTCCCATGGTCCTTTTAATCCCCTTCTATGGAGCAGAAAAGGGGACACAGTGGCTCAGTGGCTAAGACTCTAAGCTTGTCGATCGAAAGGTTGGCAGTCCAGAGGTTCAAATCCCAAGTGTCATGTGGCAGAGTGAGCTCCCATTACTTGTCCCAGCTTCTGCCAACCTAGCAGTTCGAAAACATGTAAAAAATGCAAGTAGAAAAATAGGGACCATCTTTGGTGGGAAGGTAATAGCGTTCCATGCACCTTTGGCATTTAGTCATGTCAGCCACATGACCGTGGAGAAGTCTTCGGACAGCACTGGCTCTTTAGCTTTGAAACAGAGATGAGCATCACCCCCTAGAGTCAGGAATGACTAGCACATATGTGCAAGGGGAACCTTTACCTTTATGCGAGAAAAGAAAATGAAGGTTTCTGTACTGCTTCTTTTCATCTTCTCCCTTTATGCACAGACCAACTTAAAGAATTAGAAAAAGAAGAATAGGGTTAGAAGTATAGAATTAGAAAAAGAAGTATGAGAGACAGCAGCAATGAATAACAAGTAGACAAAGGCAAACTTTTTTCACTGGTATGAATCCAAATTCAAATGGTAAGATCAAACAACACCAGCTATTTCACTACCTCATCTGTCACCATCTGGCTTCACTGCCCTAAATTCCTCTGCAAAATCAATTTGTGACAGGAATATATATCTATTTATGGAAAAATTTATACACATGAATTATGGTGTGATAAAAAGTGTCCTTTTTTCAACCATTTCAAATGAAGAGATAGGAGATTGTTTGGGGTTTGGTTTTGTTTGGTTTTCTTTCTTTTTTTTTAAGCTGATGTGTTTCTGGATTAGAGCTTTAGGCTATCTAATTACAATTCTGTTTTGTGAAAGTTGAATTGTTATTGGTTTAGTTTTGAAGATGTGCCTGTGAATTCTGCTTAAAGGGGAAGGTATAATTCTTAATTCTTAATAGGGTAATTCTGCTCAAAGAGCAGAGACTGCAAGGAAATAAACAACCATTTTTAAATTGACATGACAAATTGTCAAAAGATATTTTGAGGGAAGACAACAGGTTTTTTTTAGGTTTTTCTTTTTTCCCCCCTTCCGTTCTGTACTTTTGATTTTTCTCTCCTTCCTTCCTTCCTTCCTCCCTCCCTCCCTCCCTCCCTTTCTTATCTATTAGTTTCTATTACTACAATTTGAAAATACAATTTGAAAAACTTTAATAAAATGTATATATTAAAAAGATAGTTGTCTGAAGTTTAGGTCTATAGTCCTGAAAAGGATTAAGTCAGAAGTTCAGGATTCCTTCCCGGTGCAATGAAATTGAATACAAACAAATGAAAAATTGCCTTCTAAGCAACATCCATTTTATGCCTGCTTAGAGACCTCTGTCACACAATTCTTCATGAATTTTACTGCCTTTTGGCAGAGACTCTTGTTTTACTCATTGATCCCTTCCACAGTCATTGTAAACACTGAAATGTTTCTTCAGCTGAGCAGGTTCAAAGTCATCCAAATCACCTAGGAGTGGAAAAGTTCTTCATAATGCCTCATTAGAGGTTAAAAATCTTTAAAATGTCATTTCCTGCAAAATATGAAGCTGGGGATAGGCATTAATGCCTATTGCTATTTTTTAAAAAAAACAAAGAATCTCATGAATATTTAATGTTTCTCTGCGTTGAGTTGCTTCCCACTTTGTGAAATGATGTGGGCGTGAGGAGCTGGCAGTTGTATGGTGGGGAAAAATAATCGCTAAGACAACAGATGCTGATCAAATCCAGGTTACAAATAAGTAAAATAAAATAAAAAATGAGTTAATGAATTAAGCAATGAACTCTGAAGCCTCTCAGAGGTACTACAGTCTCTATCACGTCCTCTAAACTAAAGAAATGGGACCCAGGAGTACAGTAGAGGCCAAGCCATGTAGCTAATTTAAGATGGGGGGGGAAGATATTAGCACAGTAATAAAATATAGGTTTGCCAACCTTCATTGTTAACTAGCACTAACAAAAATCTTGAGAAGTTTATAGCATTAAAGTTTATGGTAAAATGGTGACAACTATAGTACATTGCGGAAGGAAAGATTTTTTTAAATGGAAAATGCAAAATAAAACAATACATCTAAAAAAAAAGACAACCATGTTTTGATTATTTCCAAATTAAACTGAAATATTTAAAATCTGAATTCAAAGAATAGAATTGTTTTTAAACAATAGGCAAAGATTCTTATCTTAAATATTCCTTAGATTGAGGTGTCATAAGGATCAAGACAGCGATAAGAAAAGTTGAACACTACTAGTGACTGTGAGAGGGATCTTGGAGTCCTAGTGGACAACTGTTTAAATATGAGCCAGCAGTGTGCTGCAGCTGCCAAAAAAGCCAACACAGTTCTAGGCAGCATAAACAGAGGGATAGAATCAAGATCATGTGAAGTGTTAATATCACTGTATAATGCCTTGGTAAGGCCACACTTGGAATATTGCATCCAGTTTTGGTCGCCACTATATAAAAAAGATGTGGAGACACTAGAAAGAGTGCAGAGAAGAGCAACAAAGATGATTAGGAGACTGGAGGCTAAAACATATGAAGAACGGTTGCAGGAACTGGATATGTCTACTTTAATGAAAAGAAGGACCAGGGGAGACATAATAGCAGTGAATCAATATATGGGGGGTTGCCACAAAGAAGAGGGAGTCAAGTTATTCTCCAAAGCACCTGAGGACAGGACAAGAAGCAATGGGTGGAAACTAATCAAGGAGAGAAGCAACCTAGAACTAAGGAGAAATTTCCTGACAGTTAGAACAATTCATCAGTGAAACAACTTACCTGCAGAAGTTGTGAATGCTCCAACACTGGAAGTTTTTAAGAAGATGTTGGATAATCATTTGTCTGAAGTGGTGTAGGGTTTCCTGCCTAAGCAGGGGGTTGGACTAGAAGACCTCCAAGGTCCCTTGCAACTCTGTTATTCTGGGTTTTTTTAAAAAAATTTCTGTTTTAAGTAGAGTTTTGTGTTCTCAGAACATTTTGGAAATCACACTTCAGTTGTTCTTCTTGAGTTCTTCTGTTGTGGAAAGCAATGGATACAGCACCAAGTGCTCTTTCTTTCCCAAACTGGTTCCTAAGAATTTTGGATCAAGCAGCCTTCTAGGGTGAATATTATTCCAGTGTTTCGGTAAGTACTGAATAAACAGTAACAATTTTTGCAGCTATAATTTATAGCATATAGGAACTATATGAAAGTGATTAAGAAACAGCATGAATTTTTAAATGTCTAGGTTTAAATACATTGGGAAAGCCATTTTCAAAATGTTAAGAAAGGAATAAATTCCATCACTAATGATCAAATCCTGAGGTTTTAGGAGAGCAGCATTCACACGAGTCCTTTCATTGCATTATTCTCTGTACATCCTGATAAGGGAGTCTGTATAGTACTTAATCATCAAAATTCAGAAATCAAAATCAAACCTTTATTGCGGTCAAAGACCAATAATAATGAGAACATGGTACAAACAACTAAAGAGCATAAACGATGCATCAAATAAACAAGTTAGATGGGTATAAGAGAACATGGCATACTAGATCTCTCATAATACAGATCACTCTAGAATAATGAATTGGGTGCTCATTAATATTAGTTTATCATCCAGGTCATCATCTGATGGATTTTAAGGGCAGCGTCATAGAACCTGGCAATATAATATGTTGTACAGAGCTAGTACTAATGGTGGGATGTGGTGGCTCAGTGGCTAAAATGCTGAGCTTGTTGATCAAAAAGTCGGCAGTTCAGTGGTTTGAATCCCTAATGCTGCGTAACGGGGTGAACTCCCATTACTTCTCCCAGCTTAGAACCTAGCATTTCGAAAGCACGTAAAAATTGCAAGTAGAAAAATAGGGACCACCTTTGGGAGGAAGGTAACAGCGTTCCATGCATCTTTGGTGTTTAGTGATGCTGGCCACATGACCACGGAAACACCTTTGGACGGTGCTGGCTCTTCGGCTTTGAAAGGAGATGATCACCGCCCTCTAGAGTTGAGAACGACTAGCACATATGTGTGAGGGGAACCTTTACCTTTACAGGGCTAGTATCTGAAAGCAGCAGGGAAATGTAAGATTGTCCTATGCGCCTTGTGTAATTATCTAATAATGGCAAGATTAGTGTAGTACAGGCAATGGAGAAATGGTGTGCATGTTCTGTTTTTTTTCTTTTTTTACATTTTCAAAGCCACAGTGGCATTATCTCTCTATGTAGGGGATTTTTCTGAATTGACTTTCAGCAACATATGATGGGAGGGCATGACCTCATGTCAAAATAAAAGCCCTCCTTCCATTGGTTAGCTATTTCAAGATTAGCTAATTATGCCATAGGGAAAGGAGGCAGAGTAGTTATTGGGTATCCTGGCAATAAAGGTTGGGTGTTTTGACTATGTCCAATTGCTACACACTGTTTAATGAGTGAGTATAAAACATATTAGCAAATTCATGATGATTGAAATTTCTCTTTCTAGTTTGTAGTACTTGAATAAAGCATGAAATACATTATACAAATACAGTTCCAGTTTCAAAATAGTATATTCTCTTTGGATCTTTTTCCTAAAAGCCAACCTTATATCCCATCCTATCTGCTGTTGGGAGATTTTAAGGAGTTAAAGATTAAACCAACAAAATACTGCTGTTGTTTCAATTAAACCTGTTTCCGTTTGTAAATGAGCATTGTTTGATAAAATCTATCTATAGATACAATCTATTCTGTACAATATGCTCATCATCATATCTCATCTTAATTTTTAACTAAGAATTAATCTAATTTAAAGAAACAATTTTGAAAAAGTGTTTTGTGATGGTTTATTTGGAACCTTTTGTAATTCAGTCCAATGAGTGTTAGTCTCCATGAAATTCTTTTCTGCACTTTTAAACACTTATGCCAAAGATTTATTCATCTAGGCAGAAATCAATGGATTCCTTTAATTCAATACAAACAAGCTTGACAAGTGGAGTGTGTCCTTTTATGCTAGATGCATCCATGCAAACTCAGCCACTTATCTGGATAATTCCTTCCTGAACTCTCGTTTTCTTCTTGGTTTCTTTCCTCTCTTTAGTCATCAATATTTTTCAGAAACTCCTCTTTGTCCTTCTCCTTTCACTTTCTTCAGAATTTTTTTAGAATTCTCTTTCTCCAGCTTTTCGGATCCTAATCCTCCAGAAATATGCATACATCTTAGGTACAATACTCATTGTCATTGTCATATGTCACTGAGTTACATATATACACTTTTGATTTTCCTGGCCCAGTAATCAAAATAACTTTGAACAGAAAAAGGACAGTCTACAACTAAGTTTTGAACTAAGTTTCTTCTTTAGCTTCTGACTAGGCTTCTAGCTAGATTTCTTCTGCTCCTGGACAATTTGTGATTTATTCTACAGTCAGTACCTTAGCATATCTTTGACGCTATAGTTGAAATTTCTCTACCTGTTTTAGCAGTAACATAGTCAATTTTATTTCCATGCACTCCGTCATTGTTTTGGTTGATTAAAGGAAGTGGTACCAATGAGGAAGCAGGAAAGAAAGAATGTATTCAGATATTTATCCCAAAGATGCTTTTTTTGGGAGACAACTTTTTCAAAACAAGACAGTTCAGTTGCCTCCTGAAAAAAACACCTTTGCGACAACCATCACCTCTGACCTCTGTAAAGAATCTTTACAGACATTCAATTATTTAAAAAAACTAAGGACTAGTGTACATAAAAAGTTATTGAAAACTGAATCCAAAATTCCTCTGACTAAAGTATAATTCACCTTCTTTCCATATTTTTTTGCCACAACTATTATGTCAATAATTCAACAGATGTTTTTTTAAAGCCTAAATGTTTTCATATAAATTCAGATTTGGGGTACTCATACCAAATTATATGTATGTGCACCTGCTTAGAAGATGTTCCTTTTAATATTGTAGATGTATTATTTTGTCCTCTATGACAAATCATCTAAAATTTGTCAGTAAACTGAGCTGCTCTAGTTTTTTAACTTAGTCACTCAAGCATAAGTAAACAAAGCTAACTTAGCTGCATTCCCTTGCTCACAAATGTTGTAATGCAGAAGTGCATAATGAGGTGCCAGACAAAGAGGCATGAGTGTGGCTATTCACAATGAAGCCTGTCTCTCAAAATTGTTCACTGTGGTGCTTTCCATGTCACATCATAGTTAAGCATTGGAAAAATTATGCAGGCAGTTAGAGGTGTCCTTTGCAAAAGTATTTGGAGTAGCAAACTTTAGTTGTTTGAGACTTCATTACAATGCTTGTGGGACTCACTGGGATTGAATAATGAAACTGAAGTTCTTTTCTGAGTTTCATCTACATGACAATTGCAAGGAGAAATCAGGCTGGAATATCTCCTTGCAACACCTCACTAGTCACATTGAATTCTCCAGATTGGCATCCCTCAGTGAGCACTGAGCTCTTAAAAGTGCTATAAAGAGTTCTGATAACCTTAACTACTTCTGGAGCAATTCCATATTAGTGAAGGAGGAAAGTGCCATTTCCCTATTTCAAGATGTCAGATGCTTTCTTGAAATTATCTAAAGTCACAAGAAATAATCATCTGTTCTTCTGATAGCTTGTGTAATTAAGGGAGGGTACAGAACTGATACTCCAAGGATGAATGAATAATGCTTTGCAGTGATTAAACTAATAATATTGTATAGTCTTATGCTTTCGTGTGGGTAGACTGTAGGCAAACAGCATCAGCAGGTGTTATACTAAGATATGTTAGCAGATGGGTGATTAATTCAATACAAATTTGAAGATTAAATATAAGTGTAAGATGCTGAGACACTTCTGAATTATGGAGTAGTCGATACAAGGTTCTCTTGAAAACTTTTAAAGCTTTGGTAGTTTTAAGGTTATAACAACATTGTTTCCCCTCCACATCCTTCCCACATACATAGCACATCCTTCCAGGACTCAGATTTCTTTTTCATGTACATAATTTTATAGAGTTAAGAAATACTGTGACTTGAAGATGAAATTTTAATGAGTTGAGATTTAGCAATTCTGCATCAGGGTATTTCCTTGTTTTTTTCTTTTTCTTTCTTGAATTTGTTTTTAACAAACTTCATGAAAAGTTGACATTGTGTTACTTATCCAACTTCCCATTTTAATTTTCCCACAGAGCAAACATGACTGAGGCCCAACAATGTCTAAAGAGCACCTAAAATGTTTCAAGTGTCTTTGCCTAAAAGTTGCAAAATACAGATAGTTTAGATACACTTCCCAGTGACGTATGTGAAGCTTCAGCGTTCTGTTGACTGCAGATATGAAGATAAACATCAGATCTAATCTTTATCAGTACAGATATTTTCTTGTCTATAAATAAAGCTAGAATGGTCAAGAGACATATGTTCATGTAAGCCTCATTCTGCAATATTCTTACGCACTCAACTTCCTTTGCAATCTTCCCATATTCAATTCTTTAAAGTGTACTTTTGGCTGAAATGCTAAGAGATTTTCCTTATACTTAAGAGGCCTATTTAATATAATTTTTTAATCAAGGAAGATTCCAAGCCACATTTAACAGATGGTTTTATACAATTTTGCTGTAGAACTTCATAAATGTACAAATATGTAATATATAATAGGAACATGGGGACCTGGAATACCAGGGTTACAAATGTGTTCAAATCCCTCTCCATTGTGGTTTATTTAAGTGCATATGACTATCTTCATTGTAAGAATAGCAATAGCAAAGGCAAAAGCATTAGCTCTTAGTCTTATATACTGCCCTAGACTGCTTTACAGAACTCTCTGTGTGATTTACATCAGCATATTGCCCCCAACAATCTGGCTCTTCATTTTACCAACCTCAGAAGACTGGAAGGCTGAGTCAACCATGAGCCCAACAGGATCAAACTCCAGACTGTGGGGAAGTTAGCCTGCAATACTACATTCAAAGGCTCATGTAGAATTGTAGAACAGGACACCCTTCAGCTACACTCACCTAGATATTCCCAGGGATCTCTTTCTTATGTCTTTCAATTTCCATTTAAAAAACAAACAGCATGATATGTATATAGTACATTTAGAAATTATTTGATATATATTAGATAGAAACAATCAAGGGCAGAAATATTGATGATTAAATGGACCAATTTCTCTCAAGTGATATCTTGTAACTTCTCCAAGACCTATCCATCCTTCTTACTCTTCTCCCCCTACTCCACTTCTTCTGCCACTCACCCTTGATACTCATAGTTATTTCTTGTAGGTCTATCAATCTTTCTTCAAATTTGATTTTGTTTAAACTTTCTTTATATACTTCAAGAACTTCTCACCTCCAAAGCAATCTTGTTTCTACTTTTTAGAAAGCAAAAGGTGAGGAAGTTTGAGAGGTGACAAAAAGGGTCTGCTTGTTGCTGAGGAAACTAAGTTTTTGCTCCCTAATTTCCCACGCTGTGCTGCATTTCATTGTGTTCCCTCATAGTGCAGAAAGACCAGGAACATGGCCTGGTTGCCTTGGAAACAGAATGATAGTTCAGTTCTCTATATACCTTTTCCATTTTAAGTTAGGCATTATGAAATCATGCAAACTCAACACATGAGTTCTGTGGATAATAAACTGCTTACTATCCTTTACCAGAAAATATATCCATGGTATACTAATGCATATCTGAATCTGGTAGCACTCAAGTGACCTCAAAACTATATATTAGACAGATGATTTCCCTTGGTTTCTTTAAAATTTCTAATTTCCTAAGACCAAAACTCTTCCTTATGGATGAGTATAGTATCACTAGAGAACAGACCCCACAGTAGATGTTTCCATACCATATCTTGAACAAAATGTCAAGATTTGTCTGCGGTTATGAATTTTTGTAATGTTCTGGCTCTCCCATTTTCCATGGCTGGTATAACTTGACCAAAATAACTACTTCTTAGATGTTTGTGAGAAAAGCACTGGCTTTGTATCCAGCCTAATTGTTGATATGTGTTGTATACCAGAAATCAAATTATTGATAACTGACTCTTCAATGGAACAATTATTTTTTATTTTTGAAGGATTTGTTTTGCTTGTGTATGATACTGTATACATTAATACATTTTTCATCTTTAATTTTAATTTTTTAATAGATTTTTGAAGAATGGTTGTATTTAGCTATCCAGGGAGCTGGAGTGTTATATTTTTAAATAGATAGCTTAAAAAAGAAATGCAAAATCAGTAATTAATCTTTACCATCCTAATAAGATTTTACAAATCTTGATCTAATTTTAATTTCTTTTTTGGAAAAAAAATGTAGCAAAAATGCATATTGTAGAACTGGAAAAGTATTTTTTTTAAAAAAAAGTACATCGACATCTATCAAAAGAGCTGAAACAATTCCTTATAATGAAAGAGCATAATGTTGAAGGGTAGGTGGGAATTGTGCTAACTATTCTGAATGAATTTGAATTATTGATTGAATTCAGAAAAATCAGCTCACTTTGCTTAAATGCTTCAAATCCCATTGACAGGGCAAACTTATAATTATCTCCAAATTGGTGTATAACCCCATCTTTCAAATTGTACAATTAATTTGTCACCATCCAATTCTACAATTCATATCCGAATCCCAGATCTAATTCAGAAAACCAGTTTCATTCTGAGATCCAATTAAATTACCTTTACAGCAAAACTCTAAATGAACTCTTTACAGAAGTCTTGTCCTCTTCTTTTAAGAAAGTAATGAGCAAAATGGGACTGGATATAATTTTACAGTATTATATACCGTGTATATAAAATATTCTGAGAATACTGAACTATTCAATGGACTTTTATGGTAGGAGATTTGGGACATATAAAAAGTTCCCCATTCAGCAGATGGTTAAATTTTGGAATTTACTTCCGTAAAACAGAAACTGAGGTAGAAACTTTGGAAAGGATCTGGATAAAGTCAAGCTAAATAAGGCTATTAGTTCTGAACATTTAAAAGGTGTTTTTTTTTTAAGTCCAGAGGTTCCACCACAAGAAAAGCATTATGCAGGTCACAGTAATGCTATTTTTCTATAGTTGTTTGGCCCTTGACCAGTTACATTTTAGTAAATGTGGCTTATGCATGGTTGAAAATAAAAGAAGGAAGTTCCTAGTTATTTTCTAAGAAGAAAAGAAAGATGGATAACTCGATTTCTTTTGAAGCTTGGCTTGAACTCATGATTTAATTAAGGCATCCGTAGGAACCTTGACAGCTACATTCAGTTGTGATAAAACTGGGTAAAACTTTCCTATCATATTACCAGTTACTTTATTAATCAAGAACTTTCATACATTGGTAGCAGGGGTGGGTTCTACTTACCTTTATTACTGGTTTGCAACGGGGCCACGCGCGTGCACTTGCTTTGCTCTCTCTCTCACGCTCTCTTCTGCACATGTGCAGAAGTATTCTGATGATGTCGGGGTCAGTGGGCAGAGCCTACTGCCAGTTTTACTACCGATTCCCCGAACCGGGGACAACCCACCACTGATTGGTAGCCCTTCATGTAAACACTTTTTTCTGCATTCTGCTATATTGTTCAGCAGTTAGTTAGATTTTTTTTTTAATCGTCCTGCCTTTATTATTTTGCAGGTAACTTAAAGAACCAATGTGCATAACCTTCATCCTCCTCTTTTCCCAACAACCACAACCTTGTAAGGGAGTTGGGCTGAGAGAGAGTAGTGACTGTCCCAAAGTTACCCAGCTGATTTTCATACTTAAGGTGGGACTAGAACTCACCATCTTCTGGTTTTTAGTCTAGCATCTTAACCTCTACACAAAATGGTGGTACTAAGAACCACTGTAGCATATCTCCCCCATTCTCTCACAGCCCCCCAAACTTATTTTTCTCTCCTCAGCCTGTCAGATGTATCTGGCTATATTTCCCTCCCCATTTCTCTTTTCTGTTCCGACTTAATTAGGTGAGAAAATGGTTATTATTATTTTTTAGTCATCCTGTGGGGAGCAAAACCCTGCATAAAATGCTTTAAAAGTATCTTGAGGAACTTGAAAGACATTCTTTTTCCAGATGCACTTTACTGATTATAAACTTCTGATTAAAAAAAACTTCCAATGAAAATAGTATCTTTTCCCCCCATCAAGCCAATCTTAGGTAACCTTGAAAAATATTTGATTCTTACTTGGAAAAGGGACTAATGGAAAACTGAGAGTTTTGAGCTAGAATGTGGAGTTAAACTAAGTGAGAAAGAAGAAGAAAAACCAGTGCCAAATCACTTCCATATTGTAGCCTAAAAAAAAATAATGTTTTGTAGGTGAGATGGGTGGTTTCTAAATTTGATATATAAATTAAATCAGTAAATATTGACAGATTCATAAAGTCACCAAGAGCTGAGTTTGACTCAGAAGGAATGTTAGTTTTCCACTCTCTAGTTTGGTTCTGCAACCCAACAAGACAGACTTCAAAGGATAATTAAAATTGCACAAAAAATAATTGCTACCAACCCACCTTTCACTGAGGACCTGTATACTGCACGAGTCAAAAAGAAGGCCATGAAAATATTTATAGACCCCTCACATCCTGGACATAAACTGCTTCAACTACCGTCAAAACGACGCTATAGAGCACACTGCACACCAGAACAACTAGACACAAGAACAGTTTTTTCCCGAACACATCACTCTGCTAAACAAATAATTCCCTCAACACTGTCAAACTATTTACTAAGTCTGCACTACTATTAATCTTCTCATTGTTCCCACCATCCTCCTTCCACTTATGACTATATGACTGTAACTTTGTTGCTTGTATCCTTATGATTTATATTGAGATTGTTTCCTGATTGCTTATTTGTACCCTATGACTATCATTAAGTGTTGTACCTTATGATTCTTGATGAACATATCTTTTCTTTTATGTACACTGAGAACATATGCACCAAGGCAAATTCCTTGTGTGTCCAATCACACTTCGCAAATAAAATCCTATCCTATCCTATCCTATCCTATCCTATCCTATCCTATCCATAGATCAGGATAATTATAATCCTGATTATTTGATCTAAAACCAAGACAGTCCTCAGTTTAAAAAAAATATCTATGTCAGGTGGATGAGGTTTTTATAAAACCTTTTAAAGGAAGCTGTATTTTTTAAATAGACACTGTTGTGGAGAACACAATACACGGTTAACATTTCCTAGTCTGCAGTGAATCATCTGTAAGAAGAAAAGCTAGTTTGGAATATAAACAAAACACAATTCAATCCTGTGTGTGTATGTGTGAGTATATATACATTCACATACATACATGAGGACCAAGATTGTAGAAGGCAATATGCTGATTCTGTAAACTGCTTAGAGAGAGTTTCATTTTTCATTTTTTACTTTTTGGTATTATGGCAGCCAGAACTGTTTACAGTATTCCAAGTGTGGCCTCACTAATGCAGTATAAAGTGACTTGATCACTTCTTGTGATCTTGATGCTATATCTCTGTTGCTGCAGCTCAGGATTGCATTGGGAATGCATAGAGAAGTGATACTGTAACAGAGTCCATTGGTTTGAACTACTGAGATACTAAACATACCATATTTTTTGGAATATAAGACACACTTTTTTCCCTCCTAAAAGGCTGAAAATTTGGGTGGGTCTTATACTCTGAATGCAGCTTTTTCGAAGCTTTTTTTCAGCCATAACAAGGCGCTAGTGAGTGAAGCAATCTTCCGGGCTTTACCTGCTCCCTCAGACTCTCAGCTGTGCTTTAGAAGCTTTTTTTCAGCCCTAACAAGGCACTAGTGAGTGAAGTTTATGTGCTTTGCCTGCTCCCTCAGACTCTCAGCTGTGCTTTAGAACCTTCCCTCTGACTCTCAGCTGTGAAGGTTTTTTTCAGCCCTAATGAGGCACTAGGTAATGAAGCGATCTCTATGGTTTGTCTGCTTTTCTCATTGCTTCTCTCTCCAAAGATCGGTTGTGCTTTAGAAGCTGTTTTTTATCCCCAGGCAGGGGATTAAAACCAGCCAACTAATGTGCTGAAGCTGTCCAGACTAAGGACACTAGCCAGATGAATACATGGTAGGCAGATTTCCCACCCCCCATTTTACTCCCCAAAAAGTATAAGATGCATCTTATACTCTGGTACATCTTATACTCCAAAAATATGGTAATTCCAATTGTTCTGATCTCCATTTTGTGGATTGTGACTAGAAATCTGAATGCACCCTTTTGCAAATGATAGGACAAGAGTATATTAGAATTATCTAAATATTATTCTTTTTAAGCACCATAATATATTCATTGAACAGTATGAGTTACAAAGAACATAAATAAATGTTGAAAGCATTGCCTATTTTCTTACCTGCCCCCCCCCCCCCCCCCAATAACTACAAGGTCAAATACTTCCATTTTCTCACCTAGTAATTTCATCAGCATGTCACTTTCTTGCCTTTGGCAGCTGACATTATTTTTCTCAGTACCATCCTGAACATTTTCACCACATGAACAAAATGCCAAAGCAAGTAACCCCTAACACAGTTTTTCCATGGTCATCTTATTTTGTCCCGAGGAAACATGTTTTATTTCCCACATACCTGTTTATTCTAAGGATTTGTTGGCAGGAGGGAAAAAATGCGACTCCTTATTTTTTTAACGTGAATGTCCTAATTGATAGGACAGGCAGGATAGGATAGGACAGGACAGGCAAGAAGAGAAAAAAGTGGTTTAACGATAGAGACAGGATGCAAATTCAACTTTAAATTTTTAGATTCATTTGGTGAACATTTGAGCATGTATTCTATCTTTTCTATCTGGTGAAATGAAGGGTTTTTTTGTTTTTTTGGTTTTGAAATAAAGATGAAAACCATGCCATCTTGTCATGTAGTATCTGTCAAAAAATGCTTTTGGGAATTATCTATATGTTGTATTACTATTCCTTGTTCAAGTGCTGCCTCTTTGTCCACAGAGGAGTGGCTCAAGATTGACTCAGCCTTCCATCATTCTGAGATCAGTAAAATGAGCACCCAGATTGTTGGGGGCAATATGAAAATAATGCTTACATTGTAAACCACTCAGAGAGTGCCTTAAAATGCTATGGGGAAATATATAAACTTAAATCCTATTGCTATTTGTCTCTGCTAATTTTTCTGCCTTCTTTTCTGGTGAATTTAAGACATATCCTCACAAAAAAAATAATTTTGTGAGATTTTTCTCCCCTTAATATCTCTATTCATGTACTGCATTTCTATACTGCTTATTTCCTTGACATAAAATAGCACAAATAAGGTTCTTAAGGTAGCTTCTCAAGGTAGTTACTCTGAGCTTTTCTGTATTATTAGCTCTTCCATATATACAGTACATTACCTTGGAGTATTTTGAAGCAGCCCATGCTTTATCCTCACTGTGACTGGATCCCAAACGCACAAGCACACAAAAAAATCATATGTTAAGTTGAATTCAGAAAATTTATTGTTCAAGCCTATACACAAGAATCTAGTCAACTAAACTTCAGTACTAATTTGGCACCAGCGGTGGCTCAGTGGCTAAGACTCTGAGCTTGTCAATCAGAAAGGTCGGCAGTTCAGTGGTTCAAATCCCTAGTGCTACATAACAATGTTACTTGTCCCAGCTTCTGTCAACCTAGCAGCTCGAAAGCCCATAAAAAATGCAAGTAGGAAAATAGGGATCACTTTGGTGAGAAGGGAACAGTACTCTGTGCACCTTCAGCGTTTAGTCATGTCGGTCATATGACCATGGAGACGTCTATGGACAGCGCTGGCTCCTCAGCTTAGAAACGGAGATGAGCACCGCCCCTAGAGCCAGAAACAACTAGCACACATGTGTGGGGGAACCTTTACCGTTATCTTTTAATGACTCTAGGCTGATGACTCATTTAACTTCCCCCTCTCCTCTGCCTGCTCTTTTCCTACATATACTTAAGAAGCAATGTTCATAACAACCAGAAAACTGCAGTCACCAGCCTTCTAAAGTACTATCATATCATAACCTCTTCAAAACTTCTGATAAATCTGTGTCAGGGGTACAGCTTAACTCTAGAACACCTAGCTTGTGTCTTCAGTGAATACATATTGACACAAAATATTACTCTCCTGTAACCTATTTATTGTCCCATAAATGTGTTTGTTTTCCCTATCTTATGTTTTAATTCATTTGCAAGCAATAAATTCTGCATGATATTCTTTTATTCTTTGTAACAGCTGGCACTGACACCAATTCCTTTCTTTTGAAAGCACTGCTATTATGACTATCATCAAATAAAAAGCCTGCCGTTAACCATCGATGATTCTAAGGCTAGAACCTATTCTTGGACTAGATTCAAATAACAATGGGGGGAGTGGGGAACAAATTCATGCAATCACAACTTCCACTACAGTTTGATCCTAGCAAGCATGCCCATTAAAATATTTGAAATACCAAATTAAAAAGATTTCTATAGAATTTTTTTTGGGCGGGGGGGAGGGAAATGTAATGGTTCACCATCTTCTGTGAAACTCCAAACCTACAATACATAACATTGCACAAAATTTTGTTATTCTTTTGCAAAACTATTGGTACTTAGTGAAAAGTAAAATCCCCAGATCCCCGAAAAGGCAGTTGCTTACACATAATCTTTTATAATTTATCGACTTAATTTGTTAAACTGAATCAAATGTGTTTTGATGTTCACTTGCTTGTTATTCTGACAGCAACCCAAATCCATGATACTGATTAATGTTTCCAGTCTGTTTCTTCTTTTAAATGCTAAATATTAAGTTTTTGGAGACCTTGGTGATCTCTGATGATGTTACTTAATCAGTCAATGGAATATCTGCAAGAAAAGAACCAAGCTCAGAGAGCACCAAGGACTCCTAGTTCCACATACATTTTCTTCTGTTAACTTTTACAAACAGTCACTGATTTTCTGCATCATTTCATCAGGTAAAGGCTAAAAACAAAACAGGAATTAGGTCCAAATCTGATCATTTTAGTTCATGCAAAAATATCCAGAATTATAGTAATTTTTTCTTGTTGCTGTACGTAAGGAAGATAGGAAACATTATAATCCTTAAAAAAAACTTGAAGGGATGTGTTCTTAAAATGCTAATGCCATAGGTCCCACTTCTATTTCTAGAACATCTAGTGTGCATTTATTTGGTCCTTTCCATCCAAAATCTAATGAATTCCTGTAAAGATGCAAAGATGTCAATGTCATACTTGTTAGTAATCATGTTGAAGGGATAGAATGCTAGCAATTTTGCAACCTGATGGGTTTTTTTAGAGCTTCACCATAGTTGGATGTTGCTGCATGTTGTAGTCTGCCAGCAGCTGGCAGCAGAATCAGACAGTGAGGAGGCTGGGGAGGAACATGGGCCAGTCCTGGAGTCTGAGGAAGGCTCAGAGGAGGGCTCTGCATTGGAGGCAGGGCCATCTCCGGAAACTCCAGAGTTAGACATCAGAGAGGCAGAGGAACATGGGGAGCCTGTTCCTAGTGCGTGCATGAGCTGCCAGAAGGCAAGAACAGTTAAAACAAAAGGTACGAATCGGGAGTAAGGCTTGGAGATGATTGGCCCCTCCCATAAGACATGAAGGCATGTGGGCCTTTGCAGGAAGCAACATTGTGGAAGGTGTCGGTTTGTACTTTGAAGCTCTATTTTTGACTCTGTGTTTCCGTGTGGTCTTGCCAAGATAATGAATTATGGACTGACAGAATGACAGGCCTAAAGTCCTCCAGCCAGTTTTAATGGCTAAAGCAACACTAGAAATCACAGTATCCTAGTTTTCCAGCCTAGTACCTCAACCATTAGACCAACTGGTTCTCTATGATTGAGAAATATACCAGACTAAATTGATGTATATATTTTTCTCTTTCCATTTTTTTAATCTCATGGAAGAGTTATTTTGTAGATATCAAAATTAAAATCTGAGATATTGCTACTGCTGAAATGTGTTAAGGAGAAGTGATTTTTTTTTCCTTTTCAAGGCACACACACACACACAAAGAAATGGAGGAAATGATACTTGTCATGCCGATGTACCCTTTACCAAATCTCTGCTACAATACTCTCCACGGTGGAATGCTGTATTTCTGTGTAATTTTACAGCATTGGCCTCTGAAAAGAAATGCTTGCTATTTTTTTAAAAAATTGATTTATATGCCACCCTTCTCCGGAGACTCAAGGCGGCTTACAATGCGTTAAGCAATAGCCTTCATACTTTTGTATATTTTACAAAGTCAGCTTATTTCCCCCACAAACTGGGTCCTCAATTTACCTACCTTAGAAAAGATGGAAGATGTCAACCTTGAGCCTGGTGAGATTCGAACATGCTAATTGCAGACAGCTGGAGTTAAATTACAACACATTAGTCTGCTGAGCTATTCAGGTAAGTATTTCTCTACTTGCATTAGATTTTACTGCTGTATGTCCTGAAAATATGTTAGGATATACCCATCCAACGTCTGAAGTCTCCCCCCCCTTTTTTTTTTCTTTTTGGAAGTGTTATTGTTGATTTTAAGAGAGGCTCTGAATTTCATGTGCTCCTCTTTCTCTTTTCCAAGGGAACACTTTTTTTGTCCTGATAACTTCAAAATAAGAACCATAGGAAGCATCTAGAAATGTACTTGTGCTGCTAGTGATAATGTTTCTATCAATGGAACTGGGATATTAGAGGCTTCTCAGAGAATGTCTGGCTTACTTGCCCTTTGAAGCAAGCCCAGGGCTAGGGAAGAATCACATCCATTCTCCCATTAAGAATGTAGAGCCTAAGCATACAGGTATTTTCCACAGAGCACAGGTCTTTTTGTCGTATTTTCATCAAAGACATTCCATTACAAAGGCAAGAGAAAAGAAAACTCTCTCTCTTTTGCTCAGCTAAAGGCTGCCCTGAGCAGAAATCCAGCTCTTCATCTCCATGCCTAGATCTAAGAGGTATGACTACACAGTGAACTTTTGCTGGGGAAATTGATTTTCTTACGAGTATCAAAAGCAGACCATTAGCAAAGAAACAGCGCAGTTTTACTAAGGTGTCTCTTGAAAATCTGCTTGTGGGAAACAGACTGGATTCACCAGGGATGTTTAGGCATAGAGGCTTGATTTCATGGGGCTTGACTTTTTTAACCCTGCCCCATAGAAATGGGGCTTGACTTTTTAACCCTGCCCATAGAAATGTCTGGATCCAACTCAATGGTGGGATTCAAAAAAATTTACAACCGGTTCTGTGGGCGTGGCATGACTTGGTGGGCGTGGAAGGGAAGAATACTGTAAAATCTCCATTCCCTCCCCACTCTAGGGGAAGGATACTGTAAAATCTCCATTCCCACCCCACTCCAGGGGAAGGATACTGTAAAATCTCCATTGCCACCCCACTCCAAAGGAAGTATACTGCAAAATCCCCATTCCCTCCTGATCAGCTGGGACTCAGGAGGCAGAGAATAAATGGGGGCAGGGCCAGTCAGAGGTGGTATTTGCCGGTTCTCTGAACTATTCAAAATTTCCACTGCCGGTTCTCCAGAACTGGTCAGAACCTGCTGAATACCACCTCTGATCCAACGCCTCTATTTTCATTGTTTGCAGGAGGGATTTGACACTTTTTTCTTCCATGGGACATACTTTCTTTGTAGCTCAAGATCCTTCATGTTCTTAGAGCTTGGCTGTTTTCTTGCAAGCTAGGTAACATTATTGGTGAATCATTACCTACTTTGGTAATAAACCATCTGCAAAAAAACAACCAAGCTCAGAGAGCACCAAAGACCCCACTTTCTTCAACGTTTAAGGGCTCCTGGGGTTGCTGCTGTACTCATCGTTAACATCACCAGAGCAGAGACCCTGGAAATGTTTTACACATCCTTCCCCCCGCAGCTCATGTTTAAGAATGGGAATGGTAAAAAAGCTATGCAAAGTAATAGCAGTAATTGGGGATATGGCATTTAAAATACCCAACTAAATGAATAACTAGCCTTGAGGATTAGTGATGGACTTCATATTGCAGTTTTTAAGGATGCAAATAGGTGAAATTCATTCACTACTGTCCTGAAACTGTTAGAGTTTGTTGCAGCACACACAAGCAGACTATTAAGCAGGATTCTATTATATAAGAAACATCTTTATATACAGTACCAACACATGAGGCATACAATACCCTTGTAGGTTTTTCCACGTTGTAGGGAAGAGAAATAGCAAGTACAAACACAGCACAAAATGGAAGCACAAAATGGAGAAGGGAAAATGGAGGGAAAAGCCAGTGCCCTCAAGCTTAGATACAGAACTGTTAAGCCACGCCCAGGCTCCTTGCTGTCTGAATCAGCCAACAGCCTCCATTGGATGACCTTGTTGCTATGCCCCATTCTAGTTAATGAATATACTCTAACAAGTGATGATGCTGGTAGTGGTGTTTTTAATGAAAAGCTTGAAATACCCCTGACATTTTATAAGCCACATTCATGCACAAATGTCTCCTTCATCTCTTTCTTTTATTTCAGTTTTTAGCTTACCTCTTCCCACTTTTAAAAGGAGCTGAGAGGTTGAGGGAATTCTGCTTAGTTATTCCACTAGCCTTCTTGAAAATAAATATATGCAAATTTATTGCATGCAACCATGAAAGCGGGAAAAAAAAATTGGTTGCAGTGAACGAAGAAATGAAATCAAAAGGAAAAATGCAGCAAGAGACAACTAAAATCCCAAATTAGAGAAGAG
This sequence comes from Masticophis lateralis, assembly GCA_030761175.1. Lineage (NCBI taxonomy): Eukaryota > Metazoa > Chordata > Lepidosauria > Squamata > Colubridae > Masticophis > Masticophis lateralis. Next base: position 20,683,995 of record JAUDYJ010000003.1, on the reverse strand, counting down.
ATACATTAGTGCCGTTATTAACCATGCAAACCCTTTCATAGAATTATCCTTGGATTCTCCCATTTTTGTGTTATAATTATGACACAAAAGAACACAGGGAAAATGTTCACTTTCCCATCTACCACCTTTATATAGATATCTGACTCTCGCTAAAGACTAAAGCAATCTTTTGTCAGAGTGCTTAATTCCTGCACTACTGATTGAAATACATCCTATGTGATTGATAATGTACAATCAGGTTAGCGTCAACTTTAGAAATCATAATGATTGATTTTTCTCTATGATAATCAGTCCCGAATGTGGCCTTTCAAGTCTTTCTATAGTGCGCTCATCATCAGATCTTAATATTTTGTGGTTTTCTTCCTTTTTTTTTTTTTTTGTCTTCTATTATCTCTTGTCATTGCCGCATCAATTATTCATATTTTTCTCCTTTTAACCATAGTTTTTTTTAACCACTGTTTTTATTAGTACATAAATGGTATCTAGACTAGTAAACTAGGCTGTTGAGAGTTAAGGAAATAATTTGGGCTGCTAAGTTTCATTTTGGATGAAAATGAAATCTAGCTCCTTTCAATCTTGGTCCTTTAGCATTGACGTATTCCTACTAACTTCCATAGTGCCAACATCCATTGATTAAACTCTCTTTATATGGCTTTTTACTGGGATCACTCTTGGCTTTAGGATTTGATATGCTAAAGTGAGCATTAAAGAGAGAGACTTTATGACATGGAACATTAAATCGATCTATCTTCTTCCCAGGCTATTTTCAATCTGGATAGAATAAATTGCTCACTTAAACCAACTAAATCTCTTTATAACTTAATGTCTGCATAGAGAAAAGTAATGCTTTCCTGCCACAGTGCTATATGGAAAATTTCCATATACCGAGGAAATTCTGCCCTTCTAGTTCCTGAGCTGAATCAAAGAACCACATACTCTTAACCTTAATTAGAAATATTTGACATTTGACATGTTCTCTAATTTCCCCCTTTCATCTTCTGATTACTTTGAAACATCACTTGCTTTCTTCTTACTTTTCACTCTAGACACCAACACATATAAAAGCAGCTAAAGATGCAGACATTTGAAAGTTAAAGGAAATATAATGCTTAGGCTAAGATTTAAGCTCCCAACATGTTAATGTACTGATCAAAGTTTCTTTTATGCTTTTATAAGATTATAGTTTTGCATGTTATATATATTTATGTTATTATACTTATGGTAGCAGTTCGGGGCAAGTCTTTTTTTTTTTTTTGTTTTCTTACCAAAATAAATAAATTAATGATTAAATAGTTTGGGCAAGATAGATTCACAATAGTACATAGGAGATTAGTTACAGAGTAAAAGCTTTCCATTCCATCATCTCGGTGGGAAAAGTAAATCTTTTTTCTCATCCAAATCTTGGGATTACTCAAGATATTTTCAATATACCAAGAAAGGTTATGAATAATTTAATGATATTAATAAGGTGTATTAAAAAGTTATAAATAATTTAATGATATTTTATAACTTACAAGAAATACTGATGCCTTTTGCACCTGGCTAATTTGACTGGAAGCAGAAATGTAATCTTTTATTTGAGACATATGAACCTATAGGCTTAACTAAAGCAATTAAATGTCTAGTTATTACATCGGCATAACCTAAATTTGGTTTTTTTTAACCTAGGTCAGGGGTTTTTTGGATGTATTGTATATACATGTTAATATTATCTTGTTTCATTAATTCATGGTTCAGTGTAATATGTAAACTTACAATGTGTCTTAATTCCATAGCCAAGGTGTTGACTTCAATCCAAACCATTTTTCAGCCTTACTTGACACAGTACTAATAACTGGCCCATCGCAACTAGTGATTCAGTTTCAGGGTTTCTCTGAGTGTACCTGCAAACATTTGAATCAGTAAGGCAGAAACACCTTAGAAATTTGCGGAGTCCTTGGTGTTCTCCAAGCTTAATTGTTGAAATGTTCAATCAGAATAGAGCTGGAAGGAACTTTGACAGTCTTCTAGTCCAACCCCGTGCCGAAGGACGAGACCCCATTTCAGACAGGTGGCCGTCCAGTCTCTTCTTAAAAACCACCAGTGATGAAGCATCCACAACTTCTGAAGGCAAGCTGTTCCATTGGTAATTCTCATCACTGTTAGGAAGTTTCTCCTTCCAGGTTGCTTCTCTCCTTGATTAGTTTCCATTCATTGTTTCTTGTCTTATCTTCTAGTGCTTTGGAAAATAAGTTGATCTCTTCTTTGTGGCAGCCTTTTAAATATTGGAATACTGCTATTATTTCACCCCAGTCCTTCTTTTCTCTAGACTAGCCAAACCCAGTTCCTGCAACCATTCTTCATATGTTTTTGTCTCCAGACCCTTAATCATCTTTGCTCTTCTTTGTACTGTTTACAAAGTCTTGACATCTGTTTTGTAATGTAGTGACCAAAACTGTATTCCAGGTGTGGTCTTATTAAAGCTTTATAAGGCTTTGTATTACTTCATGTGATTTTGGTTCTATGCCTCTATATATACAACCAAACTTTGTATCAGCTTTTTTAGCTGCTGCTGAACACCACTGGCTCATGTTTAAGTGATTGTCCACTAGAACTCCAAGGTCCCTCTCACAGTTCTTTTTTCTGAGCCAGGCTTTTGGACCATGCAATTGGCACCAAGCTCTGTGACCACCAAGGACTTCAACCTTGAGCTACATATATTTTCTTTTTCAGAACATTAGAAATTTTATATGAAAACAATGGTTTGGTGAAGTAACTGGAGGATTTTCTGAATGAAAATGAAAAACATTGTTCTGTTTTTCCTGGAATACCACTTACAGAGTGCTCAAAGTATATTACGAAAATAACATGCATTTTACAGAAGATTTGGGGGTATTACATCAATTAAAGAAAATACAGCTATACAATCACATCCTTGCACTCGCATTTTTCCTTGGCTTATATGCAATTTAGAAAAAAGATGGTTCAACTCAAATGCCACACCATCTGAAAGAATTAAAATGGTGACTTTGTTGTTCTGTCTCTTCTTCATTTCTAGTGTAAAGTTTCCAAAAGATGCCCTAGTTAATTCATGAGCCTCCAGCCAAGTTTCAAAAGGAAGCCAGTCATTTATCAGGAGCAACACTCCAGCAATTACTCAAGTGGAGTCAGCTCTGACCGCATGTAATTTATGGACCCCCATGACCCTGTCTTCCCCCTCCTCCCTGGGCATGTCATAAATCACATTTTACAATGGACCACATTGGTGGGCTGTAAAAACCCCACCCCTCCTGCTGACTCCAGTAACCTAGGATACAATCTGAAGAAAGGCATGTGTGGAATGTATGGGGCAGCCAAGCAGCTCTGTCAGTTCTCCGCCCTCCTGCCTATGGCAACTTGAAAGCTGGTCTGGAAAGCTTTGCAAATTGACATCTAGAGTAGTGATGGTGAACCTTTAGGCACCAAGTGCCCAAACTGCATGCACACACATGCCCAAACTGAAAGGTGCATGAGCACACGTGAACATGAACATGCACAGGCATGTGCAAATGTGCTCATGCATGGACATACATGGACAGTTACATGCACAGACAGGTGCAGATATGCACATGTGCGGACATGGGTGCACACACAGAAGAGACTGGAAGACCAGCTGGCCAGTGGGAGGCAGGTCATCCCAATACTGGCAGTGCGGCAAGAGGTAAGATCTTTTTCTTTCATGAGCTTCTGTTTCATCGTTTGCAGGGAAACAGAAGCTCATGAAAGAAATGCCATGAAATCTGACCTGGGGTACCAGCACACATGCCAGCAGAGAGGGCTCTGTGTGCCACCTCTGGCACGTGTGCCATAGGTTCACCATCATGGATCTAGAATATAGCACTCCTAGAGCATTACTAAAAAAGCACATGGAGCCTTTTTGTTAAATCCTCCTAAAATGAATTCTAATACTGAAGACCCAGATTGTTGAGGGCAATATGCTGACTCTGTAGAAAAGGCTGTAAAGCACTGTGAAGCAATATGCTGTATAAGTCTTATAGTTATTGCTATTGCTAGTCCTATTGCTATTCCTATTCCTATTCCTATTCCTATTCCTATTCCTATTCCTATTCCTATTCCTATTCCTATTCCTATTGCTATTGCTATTGCTATTGCTATTGCTATTGCTAATACCAGAGTGTTCTGCCCCAGCTACGGATCCCAAAGAACAGAGCACACACAAACTCTGAACAAAACTTAGTTTACTCAAATAACACAGTTTTAGCAAATACCAGCTGTTAATAAGCATTCTTAACAGCCTGCCAGAATTCCACAGTTAAGATAGTCAGAGTCTTGGCAGAAAGCCCAGAAGCAAGGTTGCAGAGAGATCCCAATGCGATGATTAACAAACTAAAGTTGTTTCCTGCAGCTTGTTACAAGCTGCGTTCTTCCTTAAATAGGCTAAGGGAGTGGCCAATTAGCCCCAAGCCTTATTCTAAAGGAGACCTCCTCCTGAGGAACCACTCCTGCCTTTTAGCAGCTCTGCGTGCCCGTGCATTGAGAAGAGTCTCCTCCTCTTCATCCTCTTCACTTAAAGGAGCCTATGGAGGTTCTGAAAGCCCTGCCTCTGGCACCACATCTTCAGCCTCCTCGCTGTCCAACTCAACCTCTGGCTGCACAGGCTGCTAGCACAGCACCACACCAGCCTCCTCATTGTTGGGATCAGCAACAATCCGTGCAGGCCGCTGGCGGGCCACAACACATAGTGAAAGGTTCTGTTTCTCTCAAAATTTCAGAGGAACTTTACAGAATTCCAATAGGGCTAGCCACATAGCATTTGCTCTGTACTTTTCTGCTACTCTCAGGGTGGCCATTTGTAGTGTTGGTGAGCCAGAGCGTGAAGCTGAAAACTCACACCAAGGCTCATAACTACTTCATATCATACTTAACACATCTGGCAGAGAAAGGTTTAACCAACTCTTCTGCTGACACACTCACTCTCTCTCTCTCTGGCTCTGACAGCTGCACAGAAGATGATGATGGAAACTGGCAGCACAAAATGTTCAGAGTGCCAATTTAAAAAAAAAAAACCCCTAACATGATCCCTAAATTAAGAAGCAGGATTTAGAGCATTACTGAATCTAGGCATGCTGCTAAATCTATCTAAAAATTGAAAGGCTTGATAGACTTGATATTATACATTTGGCAATATTACTCTTTCTTTTTTTTAAGGGCAAATATCATTCTCTTGATAGTTTTTATGTGATGGATATTTTAATGAAAATGTGGCCATTCTAAATTCATGGTTAACAAAATACACAGTAATGAGGTAGGGAAAATTTTATGCAGACACCACTGGGCATTATGAGCCAGTATGCCAGCTATTTATTTATATTTCATTCTTCGCCTAGATCCCCCCAGTGGCTTCCAGATGACTAGCAAGAAACAACCCAGGTCTTCACACTTCCCATTTAAACAAGATAGAAGGGGGGTGGGGGAACCAATTAATATTCACCTTTGTTTTGTTTCCTATTGTCCACACCGGAGATTCATACTGGCCTATTTCTACATCCATTTAGAAATCAGCCAAGCAAAAAGATGGGTGAAAATTTATTGGTATGTATTTACTCCATCTTTCTAATAAACATAACTCATACTTTTTTGGGATAGAGGAAGAGTATACTTTTCTTTTAACATAACATTTTTTGTGTGTAATTTCTGTGTATACACTTTGGCATGCATTTTTTTTTCTTCAACAAACTAATGTCAAGATTTATTTTTGGGTGCACTGTGCATTGCCCTGTAGGATGTTGAAAGGTACAAATTTACGTGTGCAATTCCACACATCGGATCAGGAGATGTGAACTCTGTAACACCTGCAGCAAACTATTATGACACCTGTAAGATGCCACTTGGGTGTCTTTGGGACAGTCATTCCTTTTTAGTCCTAGAAGAGGGTAATGGCAAATCACTCCTGAAAATGCTGCCAAGAAATCTGCAGGGACTTTAAAAAAAAATCAGAAAAAGGACTCAATATCTTTGTTGCTTCTATTGATTGTTCCCATGGAAACAGGGGGGTTGGAATATATGCATGTGTATATGAGCACATGCTATGGACTTTCAGTACATTTTATCTTATTTCACCTATCTCATTTCTCCCTATCCAATGCAGACATTTTCTGTGGGATACTTTTGCTCACAGTAAGCCCATTAATTCCCTGCAGAAGACTAATGCAGAGGAAAGAAAGAAAAGAAGAGGATGACCAGTAGCCTGGTGGATGGACTCAGTTACAGTGGCAATGCGTGCACCTATAGAAGATTGAAATACAAGTTTACAGACAGTTTATCATGGGGGAAATATATGTGATGGCTAAAATCACCTCATAATAATGTCTAATCAGGGGTTCTGAAAAAGCCAGGATGATGGCCACAACCTTTCAATCAAAGCCTCAGCCTTTTTCTTACACATTTATTTTGTTTGTATGTTTGTTTGTTTGTCAAGCATATATAAGATAGCAGGTAAAAGTATAAATATAATTTGAATACATGAAAAGAATAAGAGTAAAAAGGAATATTAGAACAGGGACAGTAGGCATGCTGGTGTGCTTATGCACACCCCTTACAGACCTCTTAGGAATAGGGTGAGGTCAACAGCAGACAGTCTTAGGTTAAAGTTTTAGGGGTTTGGGGAAGAAACTACAGAGTTAGGTAGTGCATTCCAGGCACTGACCACTCTGTTGCTGAAGTCATATTTTCTGCAATCGAGTTTGGAGCGGTTTACCTTGAGTTTGTATCTATTATTTGCTCATGTATTGTTGTGGTTGAAGCTGAAGTAGTCATTGACAGGTAGGACATTGTGGCAGATAATTTTATGTACTACACTTACCGTATTTTTCGGAGTATAAGATGCACCTTAGTTTTTGGGGAGGAAAATAAGAAAAAAACTGATTGGCAGGTGGATCGGCCTCCAGAATACCCCCAATCAGCTGTTCCCAGAGGTGAATTTTAGCAACAGATTCCTTGGTTGTGAGCTCTGTGCCTTGCTTTTTTTTTTTTTTTTGGCTTTTTTTTTTCTTCCTCTGAAACTTCTGAAACTCCATTTCAGAAAAAACTTTTTTCCTCCCTCTGAAAGCTTCCGAAACAGAGCTTAGAAAAAAAGCCTCTGAAGCTCTGTTTGTGGGCTTCTTTTCTGAAGCTTCATTTCTGACATTTTTTTCAGCCTCTGAAACCTCCGTTTGAGAAGCTGGGTGGGGCTACATTCGGAGTATAAGACGCACCCAGATTTTCACCCTCTTTTTTGGGGTGGAAAAGTGTGTCTTATACTCCAAAAAATAGTAGGTCAGACCGAAGTCGGCGTAGTTCTAGGTTGTCTAAACCCAAAATTTGAAATCTGGTGGCATAAGGTATTTTATTGTGGGTAGAGGAATGGAGAACTCTTATAACTGTGAAGTATATTAAAAATGGGTATGACTTTGTGCAGTGACCACCTTGCCTTTTTATACATAGTTGTTCCTATCTATTTTCTAAGCAACCTTCTACTTTCCTCTTCTCCTTTGGAAGGGATAGAAAAATCACGTTTGTTAGTCTCATTCATCTTTCTCGTGATTGGCCCAGCAAACAAAACCAACTTTCTCACTAAAGTTCCTTTAACCAAGTCACCAATTTTAAGAGTAGTAGTCTGGGGTCAGGACTTTCTCACCAGATTATTCAGAGTGCTACTGTATCAACTCTAAATATCTCAATTTCTGGTCCTTGGAACCCTTGAGCATAACATCTTGGTTATTTCCAACTATAGGCTCAGCCAATATTCTGACATGCTCTCACAGCTGCAACTATTTATTTAAAATAGGTCGCTACCGTACAGAGAAAATTGTCAGTGTCTCCAATAATCTTAAAAGCTCCATGATACTAAGCTTTTTGGTGTCAGATAATGCAGTGAATTCAGATTAATGGAAATCTCCAATAGTCTTTATTTGCCTATGGAGATTCTCAGTCAGCCAGGTCATGGTTGTCCCAAAGGTACTTTTTCAAGAGGCAATTGGACTTTTTTGGGTTTTTTTTCCTTTAAAGATGTTTTGCTTCTTCAGCTCTGACTGGATAGTGGGTAATGGAAGGATCTATATTCCTTGCAGACAGCTAGACATTGCATCCTTTTAGAGAGTTGTTAAGCCCACTTGGAGGTTTATCTGTGTCCTCAGGGTCACGTGACTAATGCAAATGTGTGTGGAGCCTTCTTGCCTGCACCTGTCTTCAACAGTGAATGGACATAGGGAAAAAAACATGCTGCAGCCAAGAAGCACTACTCAGATGACCCTAAGGACAAAGACGCCCAGAGAGCGATTGGAGGACCAGCCGCTCTGAATCCGACCGAAAACTGGTGAGGTCTCGCATTAAGATCTACCTAGTGGCGATAAGAGTGGCAAAATCTAATTATTTTTCCGCTTTTATTGCATCTGCAGAGAACCACCCAGCCGCCCTGTTTAGGATGACCCGCTCACTACTTCATTTGGGAGCGTGGGAAAGCCCCTTGCAGGGTAGGGCTGAAGATTTTGTACAATACCTGCATGATAAAATTGCTCAGATTTGGGAAGGCTTGGACTCTGATTGGGTAGATTCAGATGGGGTGACGGAGGCAGGTCCTGAGAGTGTTATCTGGAAGGAGTTTGACCTTGTGACTCCCGAGGACATGGACAGGATTCTGGGTAGGCTTAGCGCTGCCACATGTTTATTGGACCCGTGTCCCTCCTGGTTGGTGCTGCCTCCCGGGCGGTCACACAAGTCTGGCTCCAGGTCATTATTAACGCTTCTTTGAGTGAGGGTTTCTTCCCCTCCGCCCTGAAAGAGGCGGTGGTGAGGCCCCTCCTCAAGAAGCCTTCCCTGGACCCAGCTGGATTATTGAATTATTGTCCAGTCTCCAACCTCCACTTTGTAGTGAAGGTTGTTGAGAGTGTGTGGTGGTACGACAACTTCCCCAGTACCTGGATGGTGGCGCAACAACTTCCCCAGTACCTGGATGAAGCTGTCTATCTAGATCTGTATCAGTCAGGCTTCAGGTCGGGATATAGCATGGAAACAGCATTGGTGCATTGGTTGATGATCTCAGGGGGGCTCAGGACAGGGGCTGTTCCATGGTTCTAGTCCTATTAGATCTCTCAGTGGCTTTTGATACCATCAACCATGGTATCATGATGCACCGGCTGGGGGGGATAGGAATGGGGGGCACCATGTTGCAGTGGTTCTCCTCCTTCCTCTCTGGCCGTACGCAGTCTGTGTTGACAGGGAGACAGAGGTCAACCTCGAGGCACCTTGTCTGTGGGGTGCTGCAAGGGTTGGTCCTCTCGCCCCTCCTGTTCAACATTTATGTGAAGCCGCTGGGTGAGATCATCCATGGTTTTGGAGAGAAGTTCCACCAGTATGCTGATGATACTCAGCTGTACTTCTCCACCCTGGACCACCCAATGATGCCCTTGATGTGATGTCCTAATGCCTGGAGGCCATGCAGATCTGGATGGGGAGAAACAGGCTCAGACACAACCCTTCCAAGACCGAGTGGCTGTGGTTCCCAATGTCCCAGTATACCAGCTGGTTCTATCACTGACTATTGTGGGTGAGATCTTGGCCCTCTCAAAGAGGGCTCACAATGTGGCTGTCCTCCTGGATGCATGGTTGTCTTTAGAAGATCATATGACGGCTGTGGCCAGGGGGCCTTTTTATCAGGTTCGCCTGATTTACCAGTTGCGTCCCTTTCTGGACTGGGATGCCTTGCACATGGTCAAGGGACCGCCTTCTGCCACCGATAGCCTCCCACTGGTCAGTACGCTCCCACAGAGAGGAACTCCTCAGGGTGCTGTCAGCCAGGCAATGTCGGCTGGCGACGCCCAGGGGGAGAGCATTCTCTGTGGCAGCACCAGCCTTCTGGAACGATTTGCCCCCTGAGATCCGTATGATACTGATCTCCAGGCTTTTCACCATGCCCTAAAAACTTCCTTATTTTGTCAAGCTGGGCTGGTGTAAACCCCCCCCCCCTTTAGTTTTTAATTGTCTATGGGTTTTAAATTTTAAATTGTCTATGGGTTTTTAAATTTTCTGGGCCAAAAATTGTTTAATTCTTTTACAAATTTTAAATTTTGTATTGAAGTGTTTTTTATTCCTGGCTATGCACCGCCCTGAGTCCACTAGGAGAAGGGCGGTTTACAAATTTAATAAACTAACTAATTAACTCATGCCCTCGTCACTTCCTGGCTGGACTACTATAATGCTCTCTACATGGGGCTCCCCTTGAAGAGCACCTGGAGGCTCCAACTGGTCCAGAATGTGGCTGCGCGGGTGAGTATGGGAGCGACATGACGCATCCATGTAACACCTCTCCTGCACGAGCTGCACTGGCTCCCAGTGGTCTTCCAGGTGCGATTCAAGGTGTTGGTGACCGTCTTTAAAGCGCTTCATGGCTTAGGACCCGGATACTTACGAGATCGCCTTCTGCCACTAATTGCCTCCCACCAGCCAACATGCTCCCACAGAGAGGGACTCCTCAGGGTGCCATCAGTCAAACAATGCCATCTGGTGACCCCCAGGGGGAGAGCCTTCTCTGTGGGAGCACTTGCCCTCTGGAATGAACTATCCCTGGTGATATGTATGATTCCCGACCTACGTACCTTTCACCATGCCCTTAAGAATTTACTGTTCCAACAGGCTGGGCTGGCTAAAAAATGAATTTGAATGGGGTTTTAGACTTGAGTTTTAATCTGGGGGCCAAATTATTTAATATGCTTTTAAATTGTTTTAAATTTTGTAATATATGTTGTTTTATTGTGGCTGTATATCGCCCTGAGTCCCTCGGGAGAAGGGCAGTATAAAAATTTAATTAAAAAAAAAAAACAGATAAACCTCCAAGTCGCTTCAATGACTCTAAACAGATGCAAATGACCTGCTGAATGCAAGGAGTATAAATCCTTCTATTCTCCACCATCCGATCAGAGCTGCAAAAGCTTCTTGGATGAGAAGCAAAATGTCTTAAAAGAAAAAACAAGAAAGTCTAGTTCCATCCTTTGGGAAAATAGTTCTTACTGTGACAGAATATAGTCTGGATAATCAGGAGGGAGGGGCTGCATTCCATATAGGACAATGAAGCAATGAATCTTAGATAGTTTAGTTGGGAGAAAGATAAGGAGTTAAGGAGTCTTCTCCCTAGCAATTCTCAGAATTCTCAAGTTTTCTGTCGCTAGGTCAGGAACAGTAAAGGAAACTGGTCAGAAGCAACTTTGAATATCTTTCTTGTTGCTGGGGCCTGATATCAGGGGTAGGCTCTAAATTTTTTTACTACTGGTTCTGTGGGCATGGTTATTTTGTGAGTGTGTCTTGGAGGTCATGTGACTGGGTGGGTGTGGCTAGCTGGTCATGTGACCGGGTGGCCATGGCTATGTGTATAGGGACTACTCAGAGGGCTGAAAAAAGTCATTTCTGACAGGTCTTTGAACTTTTGACTGGTCCTTATGACCATCCTCACATTTATGCCCATGCAGCATTCTTAACAACCATGTCACTTATTTCATAACTGTTTCTCTTCACCATGGTGATAAGACAAGGCAAAAAACATAAAATGTGAGGACAGTCGTAAGTTTGAAGACTGGTCAAAAGTATCAGGACCAGTCAAAAATAACCTTTTCAGCCCTCTGAGTAGTCCATATGCACAAAAGAACTACCCAGAGGGCTGAAAAAAGTGATTTCTGACAGGTCTTCGCACTTTTGACCGGTTTTCACACTTATGATTGGTCATCATTTATGCCCATTGCAGCATTCTTAACAACTGTGTCACTCATTTCATAATTGCTTCTCTTCACCATGGTGACAAGATAGGGCAAAAACGTAAAATGTGAGGACAGTCGTAAGTTTGAGGACTGGTCAAAAGTGCAAGGACCAATCAAAAATAAATTTTTCAGCCCTCTGAGTAGTCCATATGCATAAAAGGATACAGCAATAGAAGGGATGAAGGAAGGGAAAGGAAATTAGAGTAGGAGTGAGGGTAAGAGAGGGAGGAAGAGAGGAGGAGAAGGAGAAAGGAAGAGAAAGTAGGGAAGAGAAGAAGAAGGGGGGAAAGAGAAAGTAAGAAGGAAAGAAAAAAGAGAGGTGGTAGGATTGAGGAGAAAGATTGCTGTACAATAAAAAGATGAAAGGGAAGACAGCCGACCCCAAACAAATATAAAGATATTAAGATAAAGAATGAATTGTTAAACTTTAAAGAATAAAAGAGAACAAATATGAATAAATAACAATAATTAGAAACACACATACACACATACAATGTATTTTCTTTGAACAGAATATTTGGCCGGTTCACAAATTTAAACAGTGTTTAGTCATTTCAATTAAATTTACAATTTCTATATTTCCTTTTTGCCATATTTATTCCTCATCTATTTTTTAAAAAAAACCAATATTACCCTTCATCCTCATCTCTAATCTTAATCAAATTCAATTTTTCCCTTCTATTCTATATTATACCCCTTCCCATTGTCATCTATTTTTATATCCATCTTCACATTGGTTAATTATGTAATATTACAGTTGTTTAATACAAATTCAACATTTTAATATAAATCAATTAGTTATATAACTATCTTTTTGTATATTAATCAATATGAACATGAATATTCCAATTATTTCCATGCAATCCAATTTCTTACAAATCAATTAATTATATTTACCAATAATAACAAACCAAATAATTTCCTCCATAGATTCCTCCAAACCACAACTTAACCATTTCTGCTTTCAACACAATATACAATTAACAGTATCTCAATTATTACAATTCCCTAGTTAAATAGAGCTTTTTTTTTCTTTTGTGTTTTAAAATCTTGAACTCTCCTCTTTTGCCCTAAATTTCCCATTGTTTGCAGTTTTGCACCTACCTCTTTTGGTGAGGAAAAAGAAAACGAAATCTCTCTCTGTCTCATTTTGTCATGTTGCAGCAAAGACCCTGCTTTACTTTCAGTTTTGCTTTTTCAGCATAGCTAGGGGAAAAAAACCCCTCCTCCAGCACTGTTTGCACCTAGCAAAAGACCCCTGCGCAAAACAGCTGAGAGCAAATCAGCTGAGAGTTGGGAGACCGATCTAATCAACTTGTGGTAATTAACCTATGCTGAAGCTGAAAGGGGCTGTTTTTTCTATTTTTGCAGGCACTGGTCTACTCATTTATTTTCTTTTAACACTGATCAGCTGTAGGGCAGCCCTTTGAAGCCCCGCGGCAAGAGTTTAAACAGTTTTTTTCCCTCTAGCCATCAGCTGGGACTCAGGAGGCAGCAATAGATTAGGGCTGGCCCATTCCACCAGAGGAAAAAACAGTGATGGATTTGACTCATATAGATGTGACTCATTCAGGGTTACTCAAAGCTGTTAAAACTCCCCTGTCTCCCCCCCCCCACTTCATTTCAACCAGCTACTACATTGTGACAGACAGTATTTTGTCTTTCTCCTGATCCCCATGATGCTGGACAGCAATCAGGGTTTCTTACAGCAGGCCTGCCATCTGGCTGCAATTAATTCCTCTTGCAAATCTCTTACCTTCTATAGAGCTGCCTCAGGCCACTCGGCTACATTTCTGAGAGCTTTGAGAGGCATCCAACCCATTGTGCAGAAAGCTGCTGGTCCTCCTGTGAATCTTGCAAACTCACCACAAATTCATGCTGTTCACTTCACAATTATCTGCAAACAATTGAACCATTTGTTTTATCTTGTAATGCTCAGTGACTGCCTGGCAAAGCATGGAGCATTTTTTTTCCATAGCTGAAGATGTCTCTTATCAGTTAGATATTTATTTGCTCTATGCCAGAATCTTGCCCAAACTTTGTCTTGGTGCCTGATTTATATGGAGATTTGCTTGGCCCCTTTTAACATAATGGTTGTGTTCCCTTGAATCAGATTTCCTGAAGCTTTCTTAGCAAGATTTTAGAAGTGGCTTGCCATTGTGTCCTTCTTAGGGCTGAGAGAGAGTGGCTTTATCCTAGTGGGACCAAGGTGGCTTTATCCTAGTGGGACTAGAACTCATAACCTCCCAATTTCTAGCCCAAGGCTTTAACCATTACACTAAATTGACCGTCATTATAAACATTACTCCCTCCTTAGATAGTTGGAGTGCCTAATGTTGGATCCTCCTGACTATCTCAATTCTCTACACTTATAATCAGAAAGGACTCCCAGTATATTCTCTCTCTCTCTCTCTCTCTCTCTCTCTCTCTCTCTCTCTCTCTCTCTCTCTCTCTCTCTCTCTCTCTCTCTCACACACACACACACACACACACACACACACACACACACACACACACACACATATTCAGGGACACAGACTAATTGAAACAAATGCAGGGTCTCAACTTTTTTATTCTCTTTTAAAACCTATAGTTCCATGTTTATATATGTAAGCATACCTTTTGAATTTAAAACTGGCCAAATTGAGCTTGGAGTTCCACAAGAATTAAACCAGAATGCCTACGTAGAACTGTCATTCTGCATGATAGTTCTCATATATTTTTGTACTTTACAACAAGGCTTGCCCAGACCAACATTAGCACTTTTCTCACACTCTAGGCTTAGTTCGCATGAAAGCTATCAATTTGTGTCTTCTTCAAAGTTTTTATTTTGATTCTTTTCCACATGCTATTTAGACTGAAATCTTCCAGGACAAATCCTTCTGCTCAGAGTGGTTTTGTAATGCTACATCTTTCATGCATCTTACTCACACTTTTTGTGTGTTTGTGGGCACGCACCTTTAAGAAACCCATGCAGATTTTTTGGCAGTATTTTCAGAAGTGTTTTGCCCTTGCCTTCTTCCTAGGGCTGGGACAGGGTGACTGGCCCAAAGTCACCCACCTAAGTTTGTCCCTAAGGTTGGACTAGAAGACACAATATCCCAATTTCTAGCTTGGTGACTTAATCACTAGGCCAAACTGTCTTTTGACTCACACAAAGGAATAGCATAAAATTACATATCTATCTCATGACTTTATTTAATGATTAACATTATATATCAGTGACAGAAAAGCAGCTCTAATGTACTGACATAGGTTTTTTTGTTTAATGAGGTTATATATGGTTAACATATTCTGATTCTGACACTTACAAATATAGATTAGCAGCACAATTTTCTCATGAAAGTCAATGTATTTCAATATGTTCCTGCATGACATGTTTTTGTCTCCAGTAATGCAGAATTCTTTACTAAACCAATTTTCTAATTGTGTCAGCTTTTCTCCCCTACTCTGGTTAATCACCTGCAAAGTCAGGCATCTAATTTATTTTACTGTCCTTTCTTGGCCTCACTACCCCAGTTCCTTTTTTGCCTCCTGAGGTAACAAAGCTAATTGTCCTAGTTTTGACAGGATGGTACCAGTGTGGGCCTCCTTTCCTTAAGTTAGAAGGCTACTTACAAAACAGAGAAAGATACAAAATGGGTTTATTGGCTGTTCACCGCCCTGAGTCCGCAAGGAGAAGGGCGGTTTATAAATTGAAATAATAAATAAATAAATAAATATTATAATACCTGAATGTACATTTCCAAAATGTGTTTTACAGTTGTCCATCCTGAGAGATTCCAGTGGGTTCTGGGTGGGATAATCTTTCTTTCTTTCTTTCTTTCTTTCTTTCTTTCTTTCTTTCTTTCTTTCTTTCTTTCTTTCTTTCTTTCTTTCTTTCTTTCTTTCTTTCTTTCTTTCTTCTCTCCTCTCTCTCCCTCTCTCTCTCTCTCCCTCTCTCCCCCCCTCTCTCTCCCTTTCTCTTTTTTTGTTTCTTTGTTTCTTTTTAACTTTTAGGTTTAGTACAATTAATACAGTCCAACAATGTATGTATGTATGTATGTATGTAGGTTTAGTACAATTAATACAGTCCAACAATGTGTGTGTGTGTGTGTGCGCGCACACATGCGCGCATGTGCGTGTATGTGTGTATATGTGTGTGTGTGTGTGTGTGTGTGTAGGTCTTTGGTTATTTGGGTCTTCTTCCGCGTAAAATTGGAAGTGTCTTGGCGACGTTTCGATGAAGTCTCATTCGTCATCCTCAGGCTGGTGTTCTTGGCTTCGTGCTTCCAGGAGCAATGTGAGATTGCAGCTGTCTCTTCCTTTTAACTGCTTGTGGGGGTGTGAGCTGATTGGGTGGAAGCTTGGCTGCGTTCTGATTGGGTAGAGATGTGTTCTGATTGGTTAGGGGCTTGGCTGTGCTCTGATTGGATGGGGGGTTGGTTGTGCTCTGATTGGATGGGGGTGTGTTCTGTTTGGGTGGGGGCTTGGTTGTGCTCGGCTTAGTCTGAGTTGCAGGAGGATTTGAGCTGGTGAGCTGTGTTGTTGTTGTTTGGCTTTGTGTTTGTGGCCGTGAGAGCTCTTCATGGTGGGTGTCAGTCTGCTTCATATATGGATTGGTGGGGTTTAAAGTGGCTAATGATGCAGCTGCGGTCTGGCTTCTGGTCCTTGGTCGTGCCTCATTATCAGTGTGGGTTCAGTATCAGTGCCTCATTATCAGTGTGAGCTGCTTTCTGCGTGGATGTGTGGTGGTGACATTCTGTGTGGCTCTTGTGAGTGTGGGTCTGACAAACAAGTCCCCTAACACATTCATCGTATTAGGGACTCGTTTGTCAATAAGGGCGGGTTTCCAAATGGCTGGTAGGCGGGAGGTATCGTCTCGTTTGTTCATGCTGTGTGGGCGTTTTTCTATCTCGATGGCTTCTCTGATTATTCTGTTCTTAAAGCGTTCAGTTTTGGCGATAGTTCTGGTTTTTTTAAAGTCAATTTCATGTCCTGTGGCTTTAAGGTGTTGGACCAGGGAAGAAGTTGGTTCCTCTTTTCTGACTGAGTTCTTGTGTTCTTCAATGCGTGCACTTATTCTTCTGTTGGTTTGTCCGATGTATGTGATGGGGCAGGTGGGGCATGGGATTTCATATACTCCTTGATTTTCTAACTCAATTTTGTCTTTGGGGTTCCTTAGGATGGTGGATATTTTTTGGTTTGTGCAGAATGCTGCCTTGATGTTATGTTTGTGGAGGATTTTGCTTATTCTGTCTGTGGTGCCTTTTATGTATGGGAGAAGGGCTTTGCTGTTTTCTTGTTCTCTGTCTTGGATTTTAGTGGGGGTTTCTTTTTGGATTAGGTTGGTAATCTTATTTCTTTGGAATCCATGGGATATTATATGTTAGTGAGAGTGTGTAGTTCGTTTTTTAGGTGTTGTTCGTCAGCTAAGTGTTTTGTTCTATAGATGAGTGTCTTGGCTACAGAGTTGATCTGGGCTGGGTGGTGGTGTGAGAGTGTGTGCAGATAGCGGTTTGTGTGTGTTTTCTTCTGGTAGATAATGTGTCCTAGGGAGCCATCAGATTTCCTGTAGACTAAGACATCCAGGAAGAGAAGTTGGTTGTTAACTTCTGTTTCCATGGTGAACTGTATTTTGGGGTGTAGGCTGTTGAGGTGTGTGAGGAAGTTGTCCAGTTTTTCTTTCCCGTGTGGCCAGATTATGAAGGTGTTGTCTATATATAAAGAGAGAGAGAGTGGGGGGGGGGGAGGGAGGAAGCTTGGTGCTCTATGAATTTGGTTGTTTGTTTACAAATGTTTCATTATCCAATAGTCAATGAGCCAGTAGGTAACTAGGTATCATCATCAGTATTAGTGAGTGTGAGGTCTGCCAGTGTAGGTGAGGGTTTGGGTGAGGGTGAGGGTTTGGAGGTTTAATTTTCTTGGTAGAAAAAAAAAGTAATTTTTCCAGATTTTGGAATTGTAATTTGCTAAAAAGTTGCTAGACTGGTAGTTTTAAGCCTGTTATTCAGAGCTTGGATAGATAAAAAGAGGAACCACAAATTTTGGGAAGGCATTTTTCCATTTCTAGTCACTATGGAAAAAAAGCCTCAAAATGTCTGAAATTACCCCAGTAAAATTCAGTGTAAATGACATGATAAATATTCTTTTTTGTTATGTCTGACCAATTCATATAAAACAGCAAAGCATAAAGTAGACAATAGAGCAATAATAGATATTCTGATGTTAGATCATTAAGCTTGCTAAATTTCACAGCCTATAAAGCAAAAATTTTGCAATGTTTAGGGAAATGAATTCATTCCTGTTAGATAATAACATAATTCACATAAAATACATCTGAGTGCCCTGCAAATGTTGTTATTCACACAGCTATCTAATAAAAGCAGATATACCTCTAAAACAAATAATATCAAGCAAAATGGCCTTTGGTTCCAATGATTCTGGTCCATATCTGGTCCATATCTGGTTGATACATATAACAACCAGCACCCATAAGTTAGCCCAAATGGTGTACTGTACTGCAGCAATATTTGAATTAAGACACCTACAATCTGCTAACTTAAAGAAGGTGTAAGAAATCTGGGATCCGTTACTCCAATGGAACTGAACTTTTCAGCATCCTCACAGTTATGTAATTGAGATTTTGATGGCATCCTGCTAGCTTCCTACAAGCAAAGTCCATGGGCAAGTCAGCAAGTAATCACTCTCTTTTTCATTGCCTTTTTGCCCATCACTGTGATAACAATACCACACAGAAAAATTAAATGTTTCTTTTTGGTCAAATCAAACTGCAATACCATTGGGTTTTTTTTTTTCAAAGAATGATCCAATAAGTCACAGGGTTGTCTAGTTTGAATATAAATATCAGGCTTGTCATAGGTAGAATGAACATGTAGTTCTCTGATTTAAGTGCTTTGTTGGCTGAGAATCTGTACTAAAGTTGTAGAAGTCTCGCAGTTTTGATCTTTCATGTTAGAACTTCTCAGAATTTAAGATGGCTTTCTTAATATGGAACCTCTGTTACCAACTCTGATCATGATTTGCTTTATGGATTACTTTTTCTCTTATGACCATTCTCTAATCATCATGAGTTTAGAGGGTTATAGATTATATACTGCCACTTTCAAATTTAGGCATATAGACACTTAGTACAAGTGTGTGATGATTAAAGAGTTGGATCAGGAAAGTGTAGATTCATGTTCCTCTCTAGCCTGATCTTGGACCTTGCTCCATGACTCTGGACCATTAATCTAAATCAAAGAGTTGTTGTTGTGATGGACAACTCTATGGTTTAGGAACCTTGAGATGCAACCTTGAGATGTCAGAAGAAAATAAGATATAAATCTAATGATGCATGTGAGTTCTATGTTTGTCTACTCATTTCAAAAAAGTTGACCATTAAAGTTGGGCAGAATCTAAAATAAATGCTTCTAGATTCCTTATCATATGGTACTTTTAACCTAGAATGTGGACAATGTGGAACAAGTTTTAAAATAGTATACTGGAGTTCCTTCTTCGGAAGTTTCTTAACACATTAACACAGTAATCACAGTATCCCACTGCCAGCTAGGCTGTTGATCTATGAAATTCAATATCTTGACATAAAAAATTAATATAAAACAGTGTCTGACCTCCAGTGTTTTCCCTTCTCACAAACCAAGACAACACTAATTTCCTGTACCCCAAGCTATAAAGTTCGAATAAGTTGCTAAATCATTAAAATCCTGTATTTTAAATCTTTTTTCTCTATAAGACCAGGTTTTGCTCATCTACCCCTTTTCAAATATCTCTGGTGTCTTTTTAATAAGTATGATAACACAACTTATAAACCAAGCTAGCCTAAAGCTTGTAGTCTTCAGACAGCCTTGTGGGAGACCAATTCAAAAGCACAGCATGCAGAATATGTTTGATTTGATGGCAGATGGTTTAAAAGATACCTGAGCTACTTACAACTCATGTTTGTCCTTAGGGTTACTCATGTGCAGGGATTGTAAAAAAAATTGTTTAAATAATGCAAACTACTTAGTGAATGACTTTGGGAATTGGAGTGTGTTCATCCATGCAGCAACAACATCAACCACAAGCCATCAAAATATGTTTCACATAGTAACCTGTGAGAAAAAGCAAGATAACAAGCAGAAGATTTCTCTGCGTAGTAACTTGTAAGGAAAAGCAAGATAACCAGCAGAAAGCAGATGCTACCAGAAGCTTTTGCAAATTTTGTTTGCTGGTGTTCTTGTTTTGTTTTTGGACCTTGATTTGATGATGGTCTGTTGCAGCAATGATTTAAGGGAAGACGAAGAACCTGCCAGAAGCTTTATCTTGTATTTTTCTGTTTGGCCAGAAGTGAGAAGCAATACAGATGAGCCAGAATACCAATTTTTTATTGCAGTAACTTGTCCTCTTTATGTCAAATGAGAGGCATCTATCTGAAGGGATTGGTTCTGCTAAAGAGACTGCATTAAATACAGAACTCCCTGCTGTAAAAGTTCAACTGAGAAAATAGACTGAGAATTATATGTTAAGGATCGTCAAAGAAGCAGCCGCGGTGAAAATGGTTTGATTCCTATAAAATTGCCAGAGAATATTACCTATTCTTTTTATTATTCCCTCTGCCTGATTCTTTCACATTCACATCAGATACAATATTTTATAGTTACATGTGCAGAGGAAGAGCCATGGTTTCTAGAATGATAACTGGCTGACAAAACTAGAATTGAAAGTTAAATTCACATTGGAAAGAAAAAAGGCGGGAAATGAGTTTATTTTATTTATTTATTTTTGTCAAGCATATATAAGATAACAGGTAAAAGTATAAACATAATTTGAATACATGAAAAGAGTAAGAGTAAAAAGGAATATTAGAACAGGGATGGTAGGCACACTGGTGCACTTATGTGTGCCCCTTACTGACCTTCTTAGGAATGGGACGAGGTCAACAGTAGAGAGTTTAAGGTTAAAATTTTGGGGGTTTTGGGAAGAAACACAGAGTCAGGTAGTGCATTCCAGGCATTGACGACTCTGTTACTGAAGTCATATTTTATGCAATCGAGTTTGGAGCAGTTTACCTTGAGTTTGTACCTATTATTTGTTCATGTATTGTTGTGGTTGAAACTGAAGTAGCCATTGACAGGTAAGACATTGTGGCAGATAATTTTATATACTACCCTTAGGTCAGACTGAAGTCAGAGTAGTACTAAGTTGTCTAAGCCCAAAATTTGAAGTCTGGTGCCATAAAAGGGGCCTGGATAGCTCAGCAGACTAAATAGCCTGTTATTAACATTCAGCTGTCTGCAATTATTTCAAGTTCGAAGCTCAAGGTTGACTCAGCCTTCCATCCTTTCTAAGGTAGGTAAATTGAGGACCCAGTTTGTGGGGGCAATAAGCTGACTTTGTATAAAATATACAAAAGTATGAAGGCTATTGCTTAACACATTGTAAGCCGCCCTGAGTCTCTGGAGAAGGGCGACATATAAATCAAATTTCATTCATTCATTCATTCATTCATTCATTCATTCATTCATTCATTCATTCATAAATAAATAAATAAATAAATAAATAAATAAATAAATAAATAAATAAAATATCTCTTCTTCTTCTGTATTGCATTGCATTGCATAACATTGCAGGTTAGTAGATGGTAATTTAAGACTAGACAATTTAACTGAAGTACTAATATTAACAGTATGTTAAAAGATATTGTGAATTTAAAATATTAAGGATTAGAAATGGTGGGGACCTTGAGATATACTCCCATGTTGGATTGAATATTGTTAATACTTGGTGTTATTAGTAATCCTGTAATCCTGTATATTTGGTATATTGATATTATGGTGGAATAATGAGTGATTTTAAAAAACGTTTATTAAGGGATAACAAATACAGGATACAAATAAATGTTATTTATGTTTAAATGAATTAAAGGGAAAGTATAAAAGGAATATGAAATGAAATGAAGTATTGTTTGAAGTTGGAAGATTAGAATTTCACATACTATTTGTATTATTATTGTTAACATTGTATAAGAAAGACCTGACCCAATGAATGTACTGTCCACAAAATATGTATGTTTATATTGGAAAAAATAAGAAACTTAATAAAAAAAAAAACATGCACGAACCCGCAGTTCAGATACATGGTTTCTTTTGAACGGAGATACTTGTTTTAGAGCTTACATTATAGTTTTCCTGTTTTCTTAGTCAAAATGGAGTGAAATTTACTACCCAGATTTCAGCAATCAGAATTAATGAACAATCTGCTATACCAAATGTAAGTACATTAGTGAACTGTTCATTTGCACCACTCAGGTGATCCTGAGGACACAGATAAACCTCCAAGTGGCTTTAACGACTCACTAAAAGAATGCAAATGACCAGCTGTCTGCAACGAGTATACATCCTTCTATTCCCCACCATCCAGTCAGAGCTGAAGAAGCTTCTTGGATGAGAAGCGAAACATCTTCAAAGAAAAAACAAGAAAATCCAGTTGCGTCTTGAAATAGCACCTTTGGGATTAACAACTGCAATGATTCATTTAACAACTATGACAAGAACAGCTGTAAAATGAAGCAAAACTCACTTAACAAATGTTTCACTTAGCAACGTAAATTTTTGGTTCGGTTTTGGTTGTAAGTCAAGGACTACCTGTAATCAGTTACTTACAAAGAGCTCAGAAAAAGAATTTGAAGTCTACAGGATGTTGTCCATCTCTGTTTTGCTTATTCAAAATGAACACACAGAGGAATTGAGGGTGACAGAACCAACCTGATCATTGTATACTTACTTCCTTATTAAGGCTCAAGAGAAAATCATATTAACTGAAAATATAAAAAGAGTACAGTGAATGTGTGTATCATAATCCCTCAAGAGATTCATTTTCAAGAAAGCTGTCTTACTTATTACCTGAAATACAGAAAGAATGCAGTTATTATAGAAGTATGGATCAATGAAATTTGGTCCTTTACTAACCTTATAATATTATTATTTCTACAATGTTTTTCTTCTTCTGTTCAATTGTTTCTGATTCGTGGAGGTTGTCTGGACAAATCCATGCAGTTTTCTTGGCAAGGTTGTTCTGAAGTGGTTTGCCATTGCCTCCTTCTTAGGGTTGAGACAAGTGACTGGCTCATCCAGCTGTTTTCATGCTCAAGATAGATTAGAATTCACAGTCTCCCCACTTCTAGCCTGATACCTTAACCACTACTCCAAATTAACTCTCATTAATATTTTATTTATGTTTATACGATTTATTTATTTATAAATCTATATTTATTTATTTATTTATTTATAAAATGTATAAGCTGTCCATCTTATCTTAGGGTAGCAATAGCATTTAGACGTATATATCACTTCATACTGCTTTACAGCCTTCTCTAAGTGGTTTACAGAGTCAGCATATTGCCCCCAACCCTCTGGGTCCTCATTTTACTGACCTCAGAAGGCTGAGTCATCCTTGACCCTGGTGAGATTTGAACTACCAAATTGCAGTCAGCCAGCAGTCAGCAGAATTAGCCTGCAGTGCTGCATTCTAACCACTGTGCCACCATGGGTAATGCTATAATCTGTTCTGTAAATAATATAATGAATATATATATAATTATCAGTGGTGAAATACATTTTTTTAAATTACCAGTTCTGTGGGCATGGCTTGGTGGGCCTGGCAGGGGAAGGATACTGCAAAATTTTCATTCCCTCCCCAGGCCAGAGGTGATATTTGCCTGTTCTCTGAACTACTGAAAATTTCTGCTACTGGTTGTCCAGAATTTGGGTTTTTTCAAGATTTCTAATTTCTTTTTTAAAAAGGATGAAAAGCAAACAAACTTTAGAAGACATATCAAAATGAAGATTGTGCTATTGTAACGTAGAAGAACAATGAACACTCTTTTGAGAAACTGGAAAGGCTGAGCTATGATAGAACCTTTATTTTAGTGGTAGTGAGTCCATAGTCCCTATGTGCCAGGCTTAGCAGATGGCTTCCTTCTGAACTTAAATTGTCTTACATTCATTTTAATTCTGTGGACTCTCTAAGCTTGTCTGGAAGGAATTGAATTGTATTGTGTATCATTTCTGGAAAGCTTTCGAGCTCCTACATTGTTGTATCTATCCTCTTACCATCTGTGAATAGAAATTGGGCATTTGCTGCTAATGACTCTCAAATGCATGGATCAAAAATGATGTCTTCTTATTATTACATCCTGTCCATAGTTGATCATACTTAGAGTAGATCTATTAAAATTAGCAGGATTTACTTTCCCATTGTCGCTTATTTAAACTCCACTTATTTCAGTGGATCTGTTCTAAATATATTATCAACTGACCAATTTTACATAGTATAATTATGGTGGTTGGACTTGACAAAGAAAGACAATTTTTATGACTGACTGGTAGAGGAAAAAGCCAATCCATTACATTAGATATGACATTAGATATGATGCCATAGTTTGCCTCAAGCAGCATATTTTAGTAGCACATTGTCAATCATTCCATTTATTATTGTATTCGTATTAGTTGAGCTACTCTTTAGGTTTCCTGCCTCAGGCATCAAAATGTCTTCGTCCTCTCTGCATTTAAACTGCTTCCTAAATATAGTCCCACTTCATAATTTTCCGATTGCCTTTGTCCATAACAACAGGGCATAAAGTCATATAAGAGAAGGACAAAGCCTCCAGGAAGACGGTAACAACAGATACCCACATTGGATACTTATCTTTTATTTTTATTTGCAAAATCTCATATTCATTCCATATTCAGTATGAAGTTCATTTAAACTTGAAACACCTAACATGGAAAGTTGAGATTGTGGAGAACTGACAAGTTGTTAAATGTGAAATAGTCTGTAAAGATTACACACAAATGTTTCTTAGGGAAAAAAAGTAAAGAAAATGTTAAAAAAAAATTGTTAACTTTTCTGAAGTTACTAGTTTGTTTTCAACAATATAACCAGACTTTGGCAGTTATTATAAATATTAAATACAAGGGACATGGTAGCCCAGTGGCTAAAATGTTGAGCTTTTCGATTGAAAGATTAGCAGTTCAGCGGTTTGAATCCCTAGTGCCGCGTAGTGCCCGGACAAGTAATGGGAGGTGAGCTCCCATTACTTGTCCCAGCTTCTGCCAACCTAGCAGTTCGAAAGCATGTAAAAAATGCAAGTAGAAAAATAGGGATCACCTTTGGTGGGAAGGTAACAGCATTCCGTGTGCCTTTGGCATTTAGTCATGTCGATCTCATGACCACAGAAAGGTCTTTGGACAGCGCTGGCTCTTCAGCCTTGTAATGGAGATGAACACCATCCCCTAGAGTCGGGAACAACTAGCACATATGTGTGAGGGGAACCTTTACCTTTACCTTAGAAATATTATTAGGATGGTTTCCCCTCCCCCCTAGATTTCTGCAATTTGTTCAGAATGAAGTACCTTGCTTATTGTCAGTTGAGAATTTGCTATATCTTAACCTATAACTTTCTGTGCATCTTGATCCTACAGGATCAACTTCTCAACAGGATCACCTTCTTAATAGGATCATCTTCTCAATAGGAACCAATTCAACAAGTGCAGCTTTTCTGACAGATATTGGTAGTGGTCTCCCACTTTCTGGAGTTTGGAACTGGAACAGGTAAGCAATGTTCTCAGTTACAATTCCTGTTTTATGGAACAGCTTCCCTGTGTTGTTAACATCATCCTAACTTTCAAAAGGTGGAAATGCTCTGGAGAGATTTAGAAGGTGCTGGTCCCATGCCACTAGTTGTCTCAGTAAAATTATGCTGTTGGTTTATATGCCCATTTTAACGTTGCTTTTATAGTTTCTGTTGATGTTAACTTCCAGGAGACCTTGTTGACTATGGTGGTGTATAAAACAAACACATTTCAGAATATATTTAGTAAACTTGGAATGATTTTATTTCTTAATTCTCATATCCTTCTGAAGCCAGAAGGAATAATTCCTTCAAATTATACTCTCTAATTATGCCAATGTTCAGGACTATAAAGAAGGGGAACAGTTCAGAAGTCACAGAATTGAATTTTATGAGTGGCACAATCTTGTGTAACTGCTTCATCAATTTGGCTAGAGCAATGTGAAACATAGATGGGAATTTAAACAGATAGAAATATACTTCATGCAGTCATTAATGCTTTTTTTTAAAAAAAACTTCCACCTTTTTGGAAGTAGAAGTGACAAAAATTATTGTATGCTTATTGATGAGAATAATGAATGGATTGGTTAGCAATTCAAGAAATACCCATAAAAAGATCATTTATGTAATGAAGGATAAAACTATTAAAACTGTCAAGATCCTGAATTGGCATTTTGGACTATGTGGTTAATGCAAAGAAAAACTAATCCCAGCATGTGACTGAGATAAAAGGACAAATTCACTGTTGGGTGTCATTAGGAAATTAATTGAGAGCAAAGCTATCATTTCCATAATACCTTCATTATTAGCCCCACGGAGAGGCTACCGATCCTCCTTTGTCAATTTGTTCTGATTGATCTTCAAACAATCCATCCCAATCTAGCCAGGACTGTAAACTAGTTCACAGTTGTAGCATATGATCTGATTTGTTTTTGGACTGATTCCACCTAGATTCCTTTCAGCTGAAATCAATTCCTAGTGACTGTAGAGATCTGCCCACATAGGTCTCTTGATAACAATATTTAGAATATAGAATAACAGGATTGGAACCGACAGATTTGCTGTTCTTTTGACATCCTAGACTAGTTCATAATCCTGAGAGTTCCTGTTTTTTCCACAATTGACTTAGGGTCATTATGTTTGACTATTTTGTGTCTTTTAGGTAACAATCATCTCGGTTCTTTAACTGATAAAAAGATCACAGACCAGACATTGCTGTCCTGCTTATTCTCTCCCTTAAGAGTCCCTTCCATGTGATCTAATAGCTCTAAGTGCTTAAAAAGAGGTGAAACACATCAACAATTTATATGAAGACTAGAAAATGGCTACAGGGCTCTCGAGTTCAACTTTGATGCTTGGTCAGCCATTCTTTTAGGCAACATGGCCAAGTTTGCCTGGTGGCTCAGCAGACTAAAGCATTACGATTAACACTAGCTGTCTGCAATCACTGTAAGTTCGAATCGCACCAGGCTCAAGGTTGACTCAGCCTTCCATCCTTTCTAAGGTAGGTAAAATGAGGACCCAGATTGTGGGGGCAATAAGCTGACTTTGTATAAATATACAAAAGTATGAAGGCCATTGCTTAACACATTGTAAGCCACCCTGAGTCTCCGGAGAAGGGCAGCATATAAATCAATTTTTTTAAAAAATTCATTCTAAGCATTTTGGACTACATTTTTGTCCGTTGACATCAGGAACCATTTTCTCTGTGTATTTCCATGTTATTCTCCAAGTCTGCAATAATCCTTAGGGATCATAATTTGATACTTATTCCAACTCCACCTTGAGTTGGAATAAGTTTACCCTGAGTTTTCAGACTGGCCAGCAAAGAAATGCCTAATCATAGACTGCAATTCAAATAAGCTATTAAAATGGCTTTGGGTATGAACATATTAATCTCCCTTCCTATTCTTGTTGATCAAAGGTTACCCTCAACATCTCTACCCCCAATTCCTTCTAGGTGCTTTCTGAATTAACAAATCAAGGCTAGAAATATGCAAAATTTGTTGAATTTGACTAGGACAAGTTGAAGCTGTCCAACTCATTTTAACCAAATGAGTTAAAAATATGATTATATTATCTCGAACTATTCTACGTTTGGGCTTTGTCCAGAGTTAGGGACACAGCTCTAATATAGATGGAACAACTTGGCTTGGACAACCTTGAACAGTTTTCTTAACTGTTTCTCAAAGATAATATTCAAGAATTATCAAATCTTTGTTAATGTAATAAAATGGAGGGCTGAAAAACTTCTTTTAGGTCAGATTTCTCAGCTGGGTTGGTGGTGGAGGCTCCCTATTGATGCATGGTATGGAAACAATTGTTAGAGGGGAGTCTTACCAGGTTTGTTTTTGAGTAGGAAATAAAATACAAAGGCAGTTGATTGAACAAAGGGTGAGGTTTATTTCCAAGAGTGCAACATACAGAATCAGTTGTCAGAGGCAGCCATCTTGAGCCCTCCCATATTTAGGAAAATCTTTATTTCGTTCCTCAAAAGTTACCCTCTAGTCTTTCTATGGAAGTGCACTTAGCCAGCACTCCAGAAGGGACCACTGTGTAGTCAGGCACCCAGCAATTTCCATCTATTTGGCATTGCTGATAGAAACATCAATCTCTTGAGGAAAGTATCTTTTCTTATTTTATTAGGCTAAGATCCAACTGGAAACAACATTCACCTGGATAGTCTGGTGCCTCCTGCTGCAACTTAATCTTCGTATTGATGCCAATTGCAATTTCACAATTTTTGATTGTAATTTTTAACCTTTTGCCCTGATAAATGGTGGGAAGGTTGTATGATGGGAAGATTTGACTTCCTTCCCACATAATAGACACGGAAAAGGTAGTTTGAATGCATTCATAATTAACAAACCAGCATTCTTTTTGTATTGCAACATAGCTACTTTTCTGAAATTTAAAATAGGAAAATGTTTTATTGTAAAGGTATTTTATTTTTTATTTTTTATTTTAAAGGAGGTGATTTAGAAAGTTTAAGACAAACTTTTGATATACAATTCTTCAGTCTGAATTGACAGAAACTCACCTGATATTTAATTAACTTCCTGATGTCATTGCTTGCTTCACAGTATAAAACTATCAAGCCACAATATTGGGCCTATGAACTACATCCTACTGGAAAACATCAAGATAACCCTCCTGAAATGACTTCAGAGGTCCTGTGGCATGGTATCCACCAACAAGGAAGAATACCAGTTCAACTGCTGGGAACATCTTGAGAAGTTGACAGTTTAGAAATGCAATTAGTTTAATTCTGTGATGTGTTGTTTAAGTAACAGCAGATTATTGTAACTACTGTACGTTCTACTACATGGGAGGTCTGGAGGTGCTGTAGACATGTGGAGGCATAATCGTATGGCAAGCTGAAGAGACAAAGAAATAGGTCTTAGCCCCAAGCTGAAAACTGATTAGCCTGTCTCTCCAGTCTGCTACAGAAAACAAAGCGATTGACAAGCTCAGATAAGCTGAGAAAGGATGCCTTCACCTTACAGCTATTAAAAATTGCAGGGTCCCCTGAGCTTTGCCAAGGAAATCTGCAAACATAAAAGAATGACAATCAGGCTTAAGAAAAAAGAAATAGCACCTCAGGGAAAGCTGTCAATATTGGAATTCTACTAAGATACCACACCTTGAAGGAAACAAGGATAACATCTGGAACACTTCCAAGTTCAACTGAAAACAAAACAAAACACACAATCTATGTTAAGTAAAGAATATTTAATCTTGGCCCAAAAGGGTTTTTCTTTTTCTGGGTATAAGGAAAAGCTTTTTAAATCTTGAATTGCTTGACAGAAACATTATTCACTGAAGTGTCTATAGAATTAGATATTTTCCTGCTTGGGTACCAGAAAATTCAAATTAATTTGGGGTGGGGGGGGGGTTGCTTTCATTTTTATGAGCTAGAGTGCGTTCATTTTAAAGCCATTTGTTCAATTAATTCTTTCTCCCACACAACAGATAAGAGTAATAATGATCAGGCTGCTAGATAAAATTTTAAGGAATGGAACAGAATGCATTTCTAGTAACAATAAGTAACTTATGCTATGCCAAGATTCCTTTGTTTCTAGTCTCTAAAAAGATAGATAAGGGCTCAAATGAAAATTGCCTCTGATTGTCCTACTATGTTACCAGCATTCATATTTAATCAAACTTTTGATGGTGGCTCAAGTCAGCTGGCCAATATCATTACCACACAGCTGATAATTACCCACTGGAAATTTTTCATAGGTGTAAAATTGTCCCATTGCTGTCCCACCTATCCCCTGGAGCCCCTCCCTGGGCTCCAGAGGCTTTCCTTGAGCCTCCAGGAGGGCAAAAACAGTCTCCTCAGGCTTCAGAGGCCCTCTCGAGGTCAGAAACGTGCCCGTTTCCAGCCTTCCTGAACTTCTGATAGGCCTTTTTCACCCTCTCCGAGCCTCCGTGCATGCCCTGCATTCAAAATGGGCCATGTGGGGACTACTGGGAGGGGCAAGGTAGGATGGGCAGGGCCAGCCAGGAGTGGGATTTGGGGGATCTCCAAACTACACAGAATCTCAGTTAGAGGTTCTTCCAAACACCTGTGAACCCCCAGCAGCACACCCCTAGAAGCAACCTTGTATAAAGTCAGATGAATCCTGCCAGCGGTGTCTGCAAGAAGAAGTTAAAGAAGTCAAAATGGGATCTGCAATCATGCAGCCAAAATACCATCCCATTCTGCATGTGCTAACAATGAGCCTAAAAGGGGGCAGAGCTAGCTACAATAATTTGGTTGGGGCTGCCATCTTGATGTTTTAGATGCACCTCCCCTCAGACAAACATGAATGCATTTGAACCAATACAAATGGAGGTACTTGTTTTTTTTTTTTTTTAACCTGCACAGTTATGCAAAAGAGCAGGTTTCCCATGAGTCTGCCTTATGGAAAGACAGTAAGAAAAAAAATCATATCTTTTAGGCTGCACAACCAATTTGTTTTGTATGATATGCATTTTATTATAATAACAAAGAAGCACTGGAAAGCAGCAAATAACAGCTATAGAAAAGATCAGCAGATATGAAGCTCGAAATGAATAATATAGGCAGATTCTCCTTTTTCAACTGAATCAGAAATATTTCAACCAATCCATCACTATGCAACAAACCCTAATAAAATTTTCTATTATGGTTCATCACACAGTCAATTAGATGTTTATACTTGTCCACCTTCCCAAGGATCTATGATAGGCAAATGTTGCTGTTTGATGGTGTTAAAGATATCGTTGTAGGATATAGGAACCTTCAGCAGTTCCAAGAAGGTTCCACACCCATTTGCACCATTTAGGTGACCCTGAGGGTACAGATAAACCTCCAAGTGGCCTCAACAACTCTCAGAGAGTGTACTAATCATCAGATGACTGCAAAGAATATAAATTCTTCCATTTTCCATTGTTCAGTCAGAAATGAAGAAGCTTCTAGGAATGAGAAGGAAAATACCTTCAAGAGAAATCAAGAAAGTCCAGTTGCCATTTGAAAAGGCACCTTTGAGGCAGCAGTGGCAACCTGTTCCTGTATTGATGCCAGGAAAATTATTCTGATGTGCAGGCACTCTTAGTGCTTAGGACCTGGGTACCTGCGAGATCGTCTTCTGCTGCCAATAGCCTCCCACCGGCAATACGCTCCCACAGAGAGGGACTCCTCAGGGTGCCGTCAGTCAAAGTATGTCAACTGGTGACCCCCAGGGGGAGAGCCTTCTCTGTGGGGACTCCCACCCTTTGGAATGAATTGCCCCCAGAGATACGTTTGATCCCTGACCTACGAACCTTCTGCCGTGCCCTTAAGACCCTATTATTTCAACAGGCCGGGCTGACGAGAAACAGAATTTTAATTGGGTATTTTAATTTTGGGGTTTTTATAAAAAAAAAATAAGGGCCAAGTTATTTAATTTGTTTTAATTGTTTTTAAATTTTGTGGTGTATATTGGTTTTTATTATGGCTGTGCACTACCCCGAGTCCTTCGGGAGAAGGGCAGTATAGAAATTTAATTAAATAATAAATAGAGTTAAGCCTAAATTGAAAAATTAGAGATTTGAAAAAGTGTCTAGTTTTTAGAACATGGCTCCTCTGTGAGAATTACCAGTATGTGCTACTGCTAACTTCTGCATTTTCTGGAATTCATTCTTATCTGAGCAATATTATGTGGGGAAAATTCTATGGTTCTGTATAGATGATTAATGATGTGATTGCTACTCACCCACTTGAAGCCTGACATTTAAAATAATGTCCCCATGTCATCTTTAAGATGCTAAGTTATTCTTATCCATTTCCTGACACCTTCATTATGTTAATTCAATGCCAGTTAACTGTGATTATTTTTTCCCCATAGACTTTAGTGCTGCTGAAAAGAGAA
Source organism: Masticophis lateralis (assembly GCA_030761175.1). NCBI lineage: Eukaryota > Metazoa > Chordata > Lepidosauria > Squamata > Colubridae > Masticophis > Masticophis lateralis. The sequence goes on along the minus strand of JAUDYJ010000003.1, from coordinate 20,652,244 downwards.
GGGGGATAAATAGTGTTTCTGAAACAAAATATCTGAAGATTTGTAGCCTGTTTCATAAACAGAATGGGCAATGAACTCCAACATTTTTGGTTCCATGATAAAAATAAATATATCTGTATCAATAAGGCAAAGATTATAACTTATCAGCAGTTACCATCCCAGGTATGATTATATCTTGAACAATTCTATTAAAACAGAAAGAAGCTGTTGAAATACAGTAGATAATGCTGTGGCTGGAATTGTGTAACAATTTTTCAATTGTCTTTCTCCACAATTCCAGCTTGTCTTCATCTACCATATTCTCAGCATGCGTGAGAATTTTTCTTTCCTATTTCTGTTGGAGGTGCTTTTGAGCTTGTTTATTCTTGGGGAATAAACCCTAATGAGAAGGAAGGACTCATTGGAGAAAAGCCTAATGCTGGGAAAGATTGAGGGCAAAAGAAGAAGGGGACGACAAAGAACAAGGTGACTGGATGGAGTCCCTGAAGCAGTCAGTGTGAACTTAAATATACTCGAGGATGGTAGAGGACAGAAAAGCCTGGAGGAACGTTGTCCATGGAGTCGCGATGGATTGGACAACTAATAGCAAAAATTATTGGGGATGGTCTTGATGGTGCAACTGCTCTTTTTTTTTCTTTTTTTTTATGATCTCACTATCATTGGAAAGCTTATCTAATTCTCCACAATTTCCAATCACAAGAAAAAAAAATCCCACCCATGGGAATATTTCTTAAGTGATGCTTTCCCTTTGACTATATTGAAAGTGTGGGAGGCCAAGAAGAGCGCAGGTCTTGGTAGAGCTGATTATGCAGTTAAAAAGCAGGATGTGCCAACAGCCTATAGTGACTTCATAAATAAATAAATTTCAGAAATGTACCGGCTTCTGTTGGAGGAACTTTTTCAAGCAAACTGTTTTTCACAAAACTGATGAACTGTTTCATGATGAACCAATATCTCAGGGGCTGCCACAAAGAAGAGGGAGTCAATCTATTCTGCAAAGCCCCTGAGGGCAGGACAAGAAGCAATGGGTGCAAACTAGTCAAGGAGAGAAGCAGCTTAGAACTAAGGAGAAATTTCCTGACAGTGAGAACAATTAATCAGTGGAACAACTTGCCTGCAGAAGTTGTGAATGCTCCAACACTGGAAGTTTTTAAGAAGATGTTGGATAACCATTTGTCTAAAGTGCTGTAGGGTTTCCTGCCTAAGCAGCGGGTTAGACTAGAAGACCTCCAAGGTCCCTTCCAACTCTGTTATTCTACTGTGCTGACACTGCTAGAAGAGTAGCATGGAATCCCTATCAAGACAAGTCTATGGATAACATCATACTTGCCAGCCCTCTAGTTTTATTTGGTTGGCTTGCATGATATTTTCTTTAATAGTCTACCACAATCCATGTTTTAGGATCAAATATCATTCTCCCAGATGATAACTTTTTTTTTCAAACTTATGAGTTTTGCAGCATCCCCATGGTCATGCGATCAAAATTTGGATGCTTGGCAACAGGTTTATGATGGTTGCAATGTCCCAAGGTCATGCGATTCCCCCTTTGCAACCTTTGGACAAGCAAATTCAATGGAGATGGCAAAATCATTTAAGAACTGCGTTAACAATGGCAGTAATTCACTTAACAAGAAATGTCATAAAATCAGACGAAACCCACTTAATAATTGTCTTGCTTAGCGATAGAAATTTTGGGCTCAGTTGTGGTCATAAGTCAAGGACTGTAAAGGCAATGCGATCCCAGTGGTGATAGGAGCACTTGGGGTTGTTACTCCTAAAATGGAAGAGTGGTTGCAACAGATCTGAGAAACAACAGATTAACAGATCTGGAAGGGACCAGATTAACAGAGGTGGAAGGGTTGGTCATCTAGTCCAACCCCCCACCTCCCCCACCCAAGCAGGAGACCCTATACCATTTCTGACAAATGGCCAATCTCTTCTTGAAAGTCTCAAGTGATGAAGCTCCCACAACTTCTGAAGGCAAACTGTTCCACTGGTTGATTGTTCTCACTGTCAGAAAATTTCTCCATATTTCCAAGTTAAATCTCTCCTTGTTCAATTTCCATCCATTATTCCTTGTCTGGCCTTCAGGTGCTTTAGAAAATAGCTTGACCCCTTCATCTCTGTGGCAGCCCCTCAAATATTGGAACACTGCTATTATGTCTCCCCTGGTTCTTCTCTCCACTACACAACATCAGAGCTAAAAGTCCAGAAGAACGTAATTCTAGGAACAGCTAAAATACTGTGCAAAATCTAGTAAAGGGTTGAGATTAAAAAAGGCATGTAATATCCATAAATCTGAGAACAGATTTTTTTAAAAAAATTGCTCAGCTCAGAAAAAAACAAACAAATTTAAACCTAGGAAGGATTTTCTTCTTTTCCTATTTCCCACCATCAGGGATCCAGAGAGGAGGTAGCAGGGAAAGGAGGAGAGAAAGACGGAGAGAGAAGCAGCAACAGACACATTTATCCGATATTTACCAGCATCTCTTAATTACATTAATAAAGCTTATAGAGAGGATTTTGCAAATGATTAGATGGACTGTAATAAATACGCCCTCAAGCTAATTAGTTGCATATCTACAGTATCTATGGCAGGCTGCTGTTGTTATTTGACTGGCATGTAACTGATGTGACAAAAAAGTTGTCTTGGAGCAAAGAACTCTTTAAGAGTTCCCAGCGAGCAGAACCAAACTGTTAGTTTAATTTGTAAGGGAAATGTGTATTCTCTTTGTTTTAAATCCTCTGCAAGGCCATGGGAATTTCAAAATTCTACCAATTATTCAATGGAAAGGCAATTAATTTTGTTCTTGTTTTGTTTTCACTTATTTGCCTAGGTAGCTCATAAACCTCTTTATGTACTTTGGAGTAGAAATATTTATTTTCAGAGAGGGAGTAGATTTCCCCTCTCCCATTTCCAGATGTCTGTTTAAAGGCTATATCTTTCAAAAACATATATGTGAGTGCATAGAATGACAATATGAAGGACACACACAGTGCATTGAAAGATTGCAAATTTTGCAAACGGGCTAATGCCGGATTGTATGAATTATTGCAGTTCTTTAGGGAGTATTCCTCCCCACTCCAAAAGTAAGGGAATAGTAAAGTAAGAGAATAGGGGGGAAAATCCTATGCAGAAATAACATAGGGGGTAAATTGAACAATATTCTATTGAATAATTGAATAATATTCTGTATGCTGGATAATACGTTACATTGCTAATTTACACAATGTGATAGGAATTCTACAATTCCTATCTAGAATTTTGACTTATAGATATCACTTCACCCACAACATGCTTCCAACAGGCTGGATAAAATAAAATTTACAATGGAAAGTAAAAATCCTCTAAAAATTCATGGACCCCTGCATTCATAGGCCTGTTCATACACACTGTGCAAATACAGCTCTCAATTCCGATGCACGTAATGATTACAGGCCAGAACTCTGTGGTCTAAAGTAGTGAATAAAAATGGAAAATGTAGGGAAGGAATCTTGCAGAGTGATTACAGGTTTGGAAGAGAAGAAATGAGGCTGATGTAAGAACTGACAACATTACCTCAGGAATGGTGTCTGAGTCAGAAGATGACACTGCTGAGTAAGTCAGACAATAGCATTTTCAGTTACTAGGATTTTTCCTCTAGGAACTTAAAGAAGAAACGTTAATAGCTGAGAAAAAACCCTGAGATTTCAAACTTTTCTTCCAACTGTATGTATTAACTGCTAATAAAGTTGCAACTTCTAGTGGCATGCAGTGAGTTCATTAATTGTTACAGGCTTAATTAAACAGAATTGTGTAGCTCGTTTCCTATGCTCAAGAAAGCTTTCCTTTAGTCCTTTTTAAAGCAGGCCATTTGTTCAGTTTATTCCCGTCTCTCTGTGTTTGGAGACTGTCATGGAACAAATTAGCTTCTACATCGTGACCTGAGGTTAGTATGGCTCTGTGCAGGGCATTCTTTCAATATTCATTTGTAACTGCTTGGCGCAGCTGGGAATCACTGAGCCAAGTGCAAGCAACTACCCATTTATGATAAACTATGCAGTGCTTCAGAATCCACCTTGCGTGTGTATGTGTATGCATGAACTTCCAGGCAGGTAGCCAACCAAGCAAAGATTTATCAAGCCTTCAGGGTTTTCTACTAGTCTATGCATATAGCTCCATTTAGCAATTAAGATTGCCTTTCCTCAAAATAAGCTCTCTCTCTCTCTCTCTCTCTCTCTCTCTCTCTTCCCAAAACTGAATACTATCAGGGTAAAGAATCATAAAGATGGAACAGACCAGTGATCTCATTAGCCCCCTAAACAAATTTGTAACCCTATATTGTTCTTCCTCAGGACTTAAATAGTGGGTCTGGTTTTCAGAATGGGTGTTTTTAATTCTTCTGGGAGACTTTGAGTTTTTTTTCTTTTCTTTTTTCTTTTTAGTTGTGAAGTTCATCAGCCTTATAAATTTAATAAATAAGTATCACCTGTAGCTGGAACCAAGGAAGCTATAGAACACAAGTATTCCTCTAAGCCAAAATTCTAATATCTTGTATGTGTATAGTGCTGGTAGAGATTTTCATGAATATCTGAAATGCATTTGTATGTATAATCATCCAGATCATCTTATGATATTGTCCTTCATTAGAAAACCTGATTCAGCTGAATTATCTGATTGTTAGTACAATTCTAAATGTATTCACCCTAAGATGATTTAAACTTTCTTTTAGATCCATGATCAAACACTTAATTGTTTAGTACAGTATCTGGATGCATGAAAATAGTAGGGTTTAAAACTCCATTAGTTTTTTTCTTTCTCTGATATATATAGGCAAATATACTACATAATAGCAAAACCAATAGCACTTAGATTTATAAACCTCTTCACAATGCCTTACAGCCCTCTCTAAGCAGTTTACAGAGTCAGCATATTGCCCCCAACAATCTGAGTCCTCATTTTACCAACCACGGAAGGATGGAAGAATGAGTCAACCTTGAGCTCCTCAGAATCGAACTCCCAGAGTGATCAGTGAGTTAGCCTGCAGTATTCAAACCAGGGGTGAAATCCATCAGATTAGCAGAAATTTTGAGCAGTTTGGAGAACCGGCAAATACCACCTCTGGCTGGCCAGAGCGAATGGGGATTTTGCCGTATCCTTCCCCTGGAGGTGAGAATGGAGATTTTGCAGTATCCTTTCCCTGCCATGCCCACCAAGCCACGTCCATCAAGCCACACCACACCCACCAAGCTACGCCCAAAGAACTGGTAGTAAAAAAATTGGAGTTCACCACTGATTATAACCCCTGCACTCCCATGGCTGTAATAATACTGAGAAGTAATATGACTCTATTAGAAACCCAATAGATCTACTATCCTTGAAAAATTCTATGTCAAGGTAAGTGTCTCCAAGAACTAGAATGCAGCTGACTATATTATATTTAATACAAATTAAATTTAAAAGCTACCTTTTGTCTATGAGCTCAGGGCAACATGTTTAGCATTCTATCATTCTGTCTGTCCGTCTCCTCACACACACACACACACATTTCTCCTTACAACAGTTATCCTGCAGGGTAGGTTGGACTAAAAGAGTAGGCTTGAATCTGTATTTCATCCTAATTTTCCATACATACACCCTTAACTGTTACATCACACCAAACCACAGTCTCCAGATTGACAAAAATATTCTTAAATCATGGACACTGACTAATAATAATTAATGGCACATTATGTTCACATAATACATATAGGAATATGCAGAGGTAGCAACAGTCTTAAGTGGCCATAAGACTATCTGATTAATTAATGGAAAAAAATGTATTCAGGGCTATTTCTTCTATATCATCTCATCAGGGTGACACCACAAGCATATGTGCTACGTGGGTGAGGAAGGAAACAATGAAATATGAGTCATCATATTGTGACATAAGCTCCACCCTTTATGTATTTGCTTATCTTACAAAAGATGCCCGAGTAGACATAATAACCATCCACTGAAAGCACAACTGGAAAGCCAGCTGCATTTTCCCATCTTACTGACCAATCCTTAAGTCTGCTGCTCTTATTGTTCACCTGTTACTACACAATATTGCAACATTTTGTTCTAAGTTCCATATAATACATGCTAATTATTCCATATGAATGTCATAGTTCTACGATTAGCAATCTAACGACAATATTGGATTGTCCAGAGTTCATTGGAGTTGGGCAGCTAATAAATTCAAATAAAATTTGAAAAATGGGCAATGAGGGGGGGGGTTCCCCTTGTTGAAATGTGCCCACCAGGTTTCCGAGCATTTCATCAGCCAAGAGCTCAGGGGAGCTCCTGCCACTAGTAGCCTCCCACTGGCCAGTCTGCTCCCACACAGAGAGTCTCCTCAGGGTGCCATTAGCCAAATTATGTCGGCTGGCGACATCCAGGGGGACGGCCTTCTCTGTGGGAACTCCTACTCTCTAGAATGAACTGCCCCGAGAATTACGTAAGTTCACTGACCTCCGTGTATTCCGCTGTGCCCTCAAAACCTTTTTGTTCCGCCAGGCTGGGCTATTGATGTGAACATTTTTAAATTGGTTTTAATCTGGGATTTTTAAATTTGGGGTTTTATATTGAGTCAAATTATTTAATATTTTTAAATTTTAAATTGTTGTTTGTCTTGTGCTTTTAATTAGGCTGTGCACCACCCGAGTCCTTCAGGAGAGGGGCGGTATAGAAGTAAAATAATAATAATAATAATAATAATAATAATAATAATAATAATTATTATTATTATTATTATTATTATTATTATTATTATTATTATTATTATTATTATTATTATTATATATTTAAAATGCAACACCCATGCAGCTCATGAACATTATTAAGAAAGAAGTATAATGCTTCTTCCTTTGTAACTCTAGGGCAAAGAAGAAATAAAAATGTATTTTTGCACCCAAGAAATTTAGCCTGAACATTTATCACAACCATAAATACAGTCTGATTTAAATATCAGCAGTTGTTAGCAAGCTCATTTTATTGTTGTGTTAACCAAGGTTCAGCAGATTTCTACTCAGTCCTATTCTGAAGACTTAAAATAGATTGTTTTTTTTGAAAAAAAATACAAACGAGAAATTTGTATTACTTAAATTATAGGTATGAAACCATTTATGCCCTATGTGCACCATTTTAATACACATGGTTTTTGCACGTATGATTATTGGAATGACAGATCAGTGAGGTCAAAAGTGGATTTCTCAAAAGAATGTGGGTAACCAAATTATGGGACTGCTCCACAGTCTACTGTATTGGAGAAGACAGGATGATAGCCAGCTTGCTCTGGAAATTATGTCAAATGTCTGAGGACCAGATGACATACATGGAATTATATTTGGAGGACAGCAGATGTTCCATGCCACTTACATATCTATTTGGAATACCGTTCTGCATGGACATTTGTGTTTTCCACCATGATGACCTGACCTGGTATGACATTTGAATTACAGAATGTCATCCCATGGGAAATCAGGCTATAGAATGAAGATTTGGCTATTGATCCTTTACTTTGGGGTTTCAGTTCTTAAGATTACATTGCACAAATAGTTTTGCTTCGGTATTTAGACATTCTTTATGACATCCCTAGGGATCTATGTTATAAGAGAGCTACCAAAAAATCAGCATGGTATCAATAGCAATATAGTACAAGCCAATAGTAATGATCCTATTTTGGAAAAAAACTGAAAATATATTGGGACATGGTCAAATATATATCAGTCGTCAACTACAATTATCAATATCAGTTGTCAACTACATTACTGAATAAATGTATCAGCATATAAAATTTGTGCAGGAAAAAGAATCTGCTCCTACATATTCATAATACGGAATCTCTTGTTTGATGAGCTTTGCATTAGGTCTATATGAATATAAAAGGCTATCTCCTTCACTTTTTTGTTCTTCTGGGAGGGAAAATTCTTTCTGCCATTAGGTCTATAGGGGCCTGACCTTTTTTTGATGTGCTTCAAGAATAGATGAGTTTTCTAAGACAGAGAATCTTCCAGCTGAAAGATTCTTTAGACATTGGTCCCAACCACCTGCTCAAAGCAAAAATCAGAATTAAAGCAACCCTAACAGATGGCAGTTTAGCTTCTGCTTGAATACATCCAGTGAAGGGAGCCCACCACAAATTTCATGAACTGGCTGCATTTTTGCTTTGTTCTTACTGTTAAAAAGCTCTTCCATCCTTCCCCCATCATTCAGTTAGAATTTAATTTAAACTATCCTATAATTGAAACCCATTAATCTGTGTTCTAGAACATTGGATGGTAAAGAATAGGTTTTCTTTGGTGTGCAATTTTGCCAGATTTGTAAAGAGAGTTAACACATCAACTATTGTTTGTAGATGTGTGGAGTGTCAGGGTTCCAAGTAACACCTCCAACCAAAAAAACTCAGAGGCGTGAGTTTCCTCAAAGCTCCATTTTATTAGAGATGTCATATTGGCACATCTGGGAAAACCCGAATCTGAAAACTTCCAGGTTTTCCCCACCCAAAGGAAAGTTCAAGTCCCTGCCCAACACCCACATGTCCATCACATGGTCCATTCAAAACACCGTCCCAACTGGAGAGGCCCCCCAGTTCCAGCCATCCAGATGCAGGGCAAGATATCCTTGACTCCCTGAGAAAGGAATGTTATTATAACTATATATCACCTTGGCTCCGTACAATCCTCCCTCCCAGTTTCCCACAGTAGTAAATGTGGCAGGCCTGAAGATACAATGAAAAAGTTGGCTGACACAGAGATTAACATCAAGATTAACACTAGATCACTAGAAATAGCAACTCAGACATATATGCTAACAGTAAGCAACAGCTCAATAGAGGAACCACCAAAACCACTCCCACCAACACTTACAGGGCAAGCCACTTGTATACAAAATGGTAATATCTGCAAGAAAACAATCCAGCTCAGAAAGCATCAAGGATCGACGGTATAATCCTGAGTTACAAATATTCTCTTCTATTAGGAGAATAAAATACAAAAATGATTCCATGACTTGTAGCTTCTCTTATATTATTTTCTTTTTTCCCCCTTCCATTCAGTTGGGTCTCATTCAGTTGGGTTGAGACTGCCTGGACAAGTCCCTGAAGGTTTTGTTTTGTTTTGTTTTGTTTTGTTTTGTTTTGTTTTGTTTTGTTTTGTTTTGTTTTGTTTTGTTTTGTTTTGTTTTGTTTTGTTTTGTTTTGTTTTGTTTTGTTTTGTTTTGTTTTGTTTTGTTTTGTTTTGTTTTGTTTGACAAGGATTTTCAGGTTTCCCCTTGCTACTTCTTCCTAGGACTGAGGGAGAGAGTGATTGGCCCAAGATCACCCAACTGGCTTTGTGCTTAAGGTGGGGCTAGAACTCACACTCTCCCAGTATCTAGCCTGATGCCTTAAGCACCCCACCTCACAGAGATTCATTTTCCAGAAAAGAGAAGAGGAAAGTTAATGCATTTGTTCTGCGGAAAAGCAGGGAAAAAATGCACAGAGTATATGGAGCTGTTGTGCATAAGTTTATATCTGAAGCACCAATTTATCATACCCTAAAACGTATGGCATATTGATACAATATGCATGGCTTATTGATCATAAAATTGAGAAATGCTTTAGTATGTTGTCATGGAAAGTTAACATATCTTGCCAGTGACATTTTGGCAAACTGTCCTAATATTCATGTTTCTTCTAAAATTCAGTATTTGTCTTTAAAGGCAGTAGTTCCAATGATTAAGTATCTTAGCCAGAACTAAAATCACTTTAAGAATAGATAACTATAGACTATATTTAACTCCATGCTAAAAAAAAAAAAAAATAGAAAGAAGGTACCAATAGAACAGAGCCAATTTTGTGTAGGTGGAAGTTATCTGTAAATTTTAAACCCCAATTTTATTATCGTCTAAAATAGTATGCATATAAACTTATCAAATCAATCCCTTTGGAATAAGAAACATTATGCACGCTAGCATAATATGACTAAGAAATAGGCCAAAGAAATTAAAAATTGGAGGAAAACAAATACAGATAACATCCAATATATAGCAACATCATTTATATCTCTACATGTTTTATTTTGTATTTTATTTTTTCCTTTTTCTTTTATTTATTGATCCAATTTATATGGCTGCTCATATGGGTAAAAAACAAAATAACAACATAGAATTTCATTAAAAGAACTCACCAAAAAATGCATCAAGTTTCAGTAAAAAATACCAAACATTAGAGCCATACATCCATGCCAAAGTTTCCACAGTAACATACAAAGTATGGTCACTTTCAGCAAAGAGATGTGAAAAGAAAGAAAAAGAAAGAAAGAAAGAGAGGGAGGGAGGGAGGGAGGGAAGGAGGGAGGAAGGAAGGAAGGAAGGAAGGAAGGAAGGAAGGAAGGAAGGAAGGAAGGAAGGGGGGAAAAGAGAGAGAGAGAAATAAAGGAAGGAAGGAAAGAGAAAGGAAGAGAAAGGAAGGAAGGAAAGAGAAAGGAAGAAGGAAGGAAGGGAGGAAGGAAGGGGAGGGAGGGAGGGAGGCTTCTACTGCCTTACAAAAGCCACTAGAGAAGGAGCTACTCATAGTTTGGGGGTAGACTGACCTGGTAGATGACATTGTTTTACCAGTACCACCAAGAGTATGCCCATTCTGCCAGAGCTGGTGGGGCAGGAAGAAACCCAGAGAGAAAAGGTGGACCATGATAAACTGTACCATGAAGGACTGTAAAAGTGATAACCAGCATCTTGAACTGCATCCAGGAACCTATTTTAGCTCATATAGCAGCGCTGTTACATGGAAATACTGCAGTATTCTTGACCTCATTTTGTTTTACCATACACCCACTTTTGAGTGCTCCATTCCATGGCCTTCAACTTACTTTCACGTTTTCCTGATATAATAAATTCTAACCTTCAAGCAGCAGATTTCTCTTCTTTCCAGCTATTTTCTTACTAACCTTTGTACAACTTAACATTTTTTGCCATCCATTTTCCCAATCTTTGGTAAACATTTTACCAAAATACATAATTCATCTACTTGTTCTTTTTTTCAATCATTTATCCATAACTTGCAATTCCTCACTCCATTTTCCCTGTCAGACACAAGTACTTTGGTCTTTGACACACTGATTTTCAGATCCCTGATCCTCACTGCCTTATATAATTGATCTAATTGATCTATTTGCTGCAAATTATTCATCTTTTTAGCCAACAATGAATTATTGCTTCCATTTTAAAAAGTCTGCACATTCCTATCCCCAACCAACACCACTCTAACATCTCAAAAAATAAATAAACCCCTCTACATTTGTCCATAAGCACATTAAGCAAGGAAGGGACATCATACATCTTTGTCTTATTTCTTGCTGAATGTTGAACTGTTTGCTAAGCTTTCCACTTATTTTCATGCATAGCTTTTTAAAAAAAATCTGCTTTCAGCAACATACTTTGCTCTCTTTTTTTTCACCTCATTTAGGAGGAAGGGAAATGTGTTGTTCCCAAACAATGCCTTCCTGCAAAGCTAGAAGCTGTTGTAGGAATCCTTTTAGTGTGAAAGGTACGATAGAACTATAACAAAATAAACATATAGCAGGAAAATTTAGGTTTTATTCAGGTTTGTTTATTTATTCATGCATTTATACCCATCTTATGTATGTGATGCTGGGCAGAATGCACTGTTAGAAAAGAAACCAGGAACATCAAGATAAAAATATGGATTCAGGATTCTACTTTCAAAACAGCCATTTTGTAGGCTTTTTAGTAAGCTATCCCCCCCCCTTTTTTTTTTGTAAGCTGTCCAAAGGCCTTGTGGGAAGCCCCCACCCCAGAAGAATGAAATATTTTGGGAAGTATTAAAATATCTCCCCTAAAGGAGAAATTTAAAAAATCTTAAGGGAGGCAGAAACTAGCCCGTTTCCCTGCCCCAAGCAGAAACTGAGGAAGCCAGCTTTTAAAAATTAGTAATTTATTCAGAAAGACTGAGTCAAAGACAGAAACTCAGATAAGCAACAAACAAAAGGTTGACTAAATTAGCTCAGACAAACACCTAGGATTTTCATTTCCTCTTTTGCCTATAGAGTCCGCTATGACCCCTACTTAATCCTTAACTAACCCCATAGAAATCTGACAACTGCCGATAGAATATTAAAGGAAATGTTCTTGCACAGGGATAGGGAGCTCAAATACAAAGTCCAAAAACCCACCCACTCTCAACTCCATCTGGTCACCTGCCCAGAATCACATGTGGTTGGTGGTTCTGCTTCATCAATATACCATTCTTTCCAGTCAGCCTCCATGTTTCCAGTGTCTTTCTCCCAGCTTGGAACTGAACCAGATGGATTTTCCTTCCTTCCTTTCCTGCTGATAGAACTATATCTTAAGGGCCTGCAATTAATAGTTGGAATATTCACCAGATTTAGTAGAATCCATAACAGAGAGCACCATTTTGAAAAGATTGTTGCTCCTGAAAGGAGAGTAGATACTCTCCAACATTTGCAAGATCTCAGAATTTTCTCAAGTTATAATATGATTTGGAGGGCTACAGAACCAAAAACAACACAATGCTGAGTCTGCAAAGATGTCACATTTCTTTCAAAGGTTTACCATATTGTAAAAAAAAAAGAAAAAGAAAAGAAAAGAAACCCCATCTTGAAGAAGTTTGGAGAACACACCAAGTCTGGCTGTGCAATTCTGCCATATATGAAAAGCAACTAAAGGAAGAGAGAGAGGAAGACATTGTGATTGAAAAGTCACTTCCTTTAGTATCCCTCTATTCAGCACTGAACAATTTTAGGGCTAAGCAAGTTCCCTATAGCTGTTTATTTGGGAAGGTGCCCAAGCATCTGCTCAAGATCAAAATGGCTCCAAAAGGCTGCCTATTCATCAGCTGCAGAAAAACTGTATCCAAAGAATGTCAGAAAAAGCATAAATAAAGGTTGTCAGGTGTATGTATATCCCTGTTCCAAAGTTTCCTGTGTGTATTACTAAACCTTGACTAAGAATGGTCTCATTTTTAGGCCCAATAAGCAGGACACTGAAATCAATGAGTCACTCATTATAATAGCTTACCTGTACAAAAAACTCTGTGTGGAAATTCATACCGCCATGTAGGGATTATTATGGAGTCTATCAAGATGGGAATATTACAGTTGCATCCATAGATTTTTAGATGATTGATGTAAACATTAAACAGAACATATATGCACCAATTATGAGCGGAAATTCAGTCAGCACTTCATTTGGAACAGATGGAAAACTTACACAAGAGGGGAGGGGCATTCATTGGGCACAGCAACATGTTGAGTCTAGAAAAGAAGTTATTGCAAACAAATATGGTTCTTCATTTATGTGTGCATTTGTACAATATCAATAAGGAAGATGTTCTTAAAGGCAGCTTTCTCAATTATAGTTTTAGATTGTTACACAGCATGATGTGGACAGAATTATTTCTTGACTATCTTTTCTTTTAGCTTAATAGAAGCCTAGGTTTTTATACACATAGCTAAATGGATATAGGCATGGAGTGGTGGCTCAGTGGCTAAGACGCTGAGCTTATCGATCGAAAGGTTGGCAGTTCAACGGTTCAAAGCCTTAGTGCCACGTAATGGGGTGAGCTCCCATTACTTGTCCCAGCTTCTGCCAACCTAGCAGTTCGAAAGCACATAAAAATGCAAGTAGATAAATAGGGACCAACTTTGGTGGGAAGGTAACAGCATTCCGTGTGCCTTTGGCGTTTAGTCATGCCAATCACATGACCACGGAAAGGTCTTCAGACAGCGCTGGCTCTTCGGCCTTGTAACAGAGATGAGCACCATCCCTTAGAGTTGGGAACAACTAGCACATATGTGCGAGGGGAACCTTTACCTTTACCTATGGAGATTCTCAGTTATCCATATAACCATGACCCGGATGACTGAGAATCTCCATAGACATTTATCTATGCATCTTTCTTCTGAAAGGCTGTGTGGAAAAAAAAAAGGTTTTATTAATATAAAACTTGGATTTTCTGTATATACAGATGGTATGATTTGAATTATCGACAGAAGAGAATATTTTGGACATAGAACAGCAAGGTTGGAAGGGACCTTTGAAGTCTTCTCGTCCAACTTCCTGCTCAAGCAGGATACCATTCCAAACTAAATGATTGTTCAATCTCTTCTTGAAAAATCTCCAGTTGCTCAGAATTGCATTGCAGGTCCTTGGTGCTCTCTGAGCTTGTTTCCTTGAGGACATTTCATTACCAAACTAGGTAACAACATCAGGGCTAGTAAGAAGTTCTCATTTTATATACTAATGGCTTGCCCTGTCAATGTTGATGGGAGTGGCCTTGGTGGTTCTATTTGGCTATTGTTTACTATTATTGAACCTGTATTCATAGTTCCTTAATTGGGGTATTGTTTGTTTCTTGATTTTGGACTAATGTTAATCTTGGTATTAATCTCTGCTCATCTGGGTGTTGGTTGCTGGTGAGGAGGTGTTTTGCTCTTTTTATTGCCTTTTTGGGTTTTTTTTTCATTGTCTCTTTTGAATGGTACCTAGGTGTTGTTTATCTCTATGTGCCTGTTGACGATTGACATGTCTGAGTGTCAGGCTTCCAGGAATCCTGTAGTATTTTTGGACTTGGCTTAACTTAGATGCTTACAGTTTTCTAGTTGAAACTATGGCCAAGTCTGTCCATGGGTTGTGAAATCACTTGATCGCTCTCCTGCTGAAAGCATTAAGGCACTTCCTCATTGAAAGATCAGCCAGTGACATTATTTTTGCCCAAGAGACAGCGGGTTGGAGGATCCTTTCATATCCCTATTAAGTTGCCCAGCAAACTGGGCATCTACTTTCCCAGTTTCAAATTCTGGATCGGCAAGTGGAGTGAATGACAGGAACTCACCATACAGCAGTACTTAGGTGTTGTGAAATTAAGGATCCCACATGATTTCAATTCCTCAGCCTCAGGAGAAAGTTTTTCAACTTGGTTAATGTCCTATGAATCTCTGGTTTTCCTACTACGCCTTTTGATTTTTTCTAGGCTTCCACATTTTTAGTAAGACCTGAAACACTTTCCCCCTAACCTCCCAATACTTTCAATTTCCTGCTTTTCATTTAGAACTTTTTTTTCTAAATTAAAATGCTTGCCTCAAGCATCTTTCCACACCTTTAGAATGTATTTGTTCAGTTTTTATAACACAATGTAATATTGACAATGCGATTTCTTGTGAGATGGATATTCTTGAGCTGAGAAATACGAGAACTATTCCTATGTCTTTTGCATCTTTCTCAAATCTATTGTGCAAATCAAGCTCACATACAGTAGAAGTAGCTCCATAGGGTCAAATCCCACTTTGCATGCATCAACTAGTGTGGTATGGTGATTGAACAACTGCAAAACCAAAAATTAAGTTCCCACTCAACCATGGTGCTCATGGAGTTACTATATAGCAGCCCAACCTGTATTACTGCCCTGGTGGTACAGTGGTTAAAATATAGTGTTGCAGGCTAACTCTGCCCACAAGTCTGGAGTTCAAGACTGATGGGCTCAAGGTTGACTCAACCTTCCATCCTTTGAAGTTGGTGAAATGAGGATCCAGTTTGCTGGAGACAATATGCTGACATTATAAAGCATCCAGAGAGTGCCATAAACACTATGGAGTGGTATATAAGTCTAAGTGCTATTGCTGTTGATAACATTATTACACTAAAGTAATAACCTAATCATTGCCCAGAATTTGGGCTTTCTGATTCAAAGAAATTGTTTGGACCTGATTTTGAGAATAAAATTGTGTGTGTGTGTGTGTGTGTGTGTGTGTGTGTGTGTGTGTGTGTGTGTTGCCCTTTGAAGTTAAGCAATCAGTCCTGATTAATACCTGATGTATTAATACCCCGCCACCCTATGTCTATCTCATTAACTCAGAGGGCCATTCCTGGGAAGGATGAGCAAAGAATGTTGAGAGTGTATGCCAGCGATGAAATCCAATTTTTTTACTACTGCTTCTGTGGGTGTGGCTTGGTAGGCATGGCAGGGGAAGGGTACTGCAACATTTCCATTCCCACCTCATTCCAGGGGAAGGATACTGCAAAATCCCCATTCCCTTTCCACTCCTGGCAATCTCCATTCCCACCCTCTCTGAGGCCAACCAGAGGTGGTATTTGCCGGTTCTCCGAACTGCTCAAAATTTCCACTACCAGTTCTCCAGAACCTGTTAGAACCTGCTGGATTACACCCCTGGTGTATGCCAAGAATATACATTCCCAGCATACTAGGAATCCTATTTCTTATCCATCCAAGGATTGAAAGTCATTCATGGCATGAAGGTGAATCCAGTTGGCCAGCTTAAGGAAGCAAAAGTGATGTAGGAAGGTACCAGAAACAGATGGTTATTTTAGAAACAATGGCAAATGCCACACATTCATACTGTAAGGGTAAAACCCATACTAATTCATGGCTGTAGTTTTGACCAAGAAAACCACATGAATAGAAAATATAAAGTAAATCAACCTAGAGTTCTCATTGGAGGTACCAATGATCAGACTCAAATTATGTTACTTTGGACATAATATATAAAAACCTAGAACTCTGGAAAAGGCTCTAATGATGGGAAAGGTGGAAGGAAAGAGAAGAGCAACAAGGTGTATGGACACAGTTGTGGTGGCAATGACTATACCATTGGAAAACCTGAAAGATTGGGAGCAGATTGTTAGGGGAGAGGGGAAACTATGTGGTCACTAGGAGTTGAAAATGACTTGATGACACCTAATCAGTCAATCAATGTTTGGTAAGATAACAAACATAGAAAATGTTGAGAAAGACAAATCAAATGCACAGGTGGGCTTTACTGGTACTTTGCAAAATCCGTTAGGAATAGGCAATCACTCATGTACACATTGTTAGCTCCAGGGGTGAAATCTAGCAGGTTCTGACAGGTTCTGAGGAACCGATAGCAGAAATTTTGAGTAGTTTGAAGAACTACTCCATGGCTTAGGGCCAGGGTACTTACGGGACCGCCTTCTGCTGCCAATTGCCTCCCACCGGCCGGTTCGCTCCCACAGAGAAGGCCTCCTCAGGGTGCCGTCAGCCAGACAATGCCGGCTGGTGACCCCCAGGGGGAGAGCCTTCTCTGTGGCAGCACCCACCCTTTGGAATGATCTGCCTCCGGAGTTAAGAACAATCTCTGACCTCCCAACCTTTCGGCGGGCTTTAAAAACCCATCTCTTTCAGCTCGCCGGCCTAGCCTGATTCCTATAACATTTTAGCATTTTAGAGTTGTATTTTAAATATGAAGTTAGTTTTTAAATTTTATGGCCACTTATATTATTATTTTATGAAAATTTTAACTTTTGTATGTTCGTTCTTAATTGGCTGTACACCGCCCTGAGTCCGCAAGAAGAGGGGCGGTATATAAATTCAAATAATAAATAAATAAAATAAATAACCAGCACATACCACCTCTGGCTGGTCCCAGAGTGGAGTGGGAATGGAGATTTTGCAGTATCCTTCCCCTGGAGTGGGGTGGAAATGGAGAGTTTGCAGTATTCTTCCCCTGCCATGCCCACCAAGCCATGTCCACAGAACCGGTAGTTAATTTATTTTTTTTTAATTCATTGGAACACATTACAAATCATAACATTTATGAGCAACCACCATAGAATTTGTTGTTAGATCGGTGAATCAAACCTTTCCTTATTAAAAATATTGCAATCCTGAAATCAATATTTTACTTTTCCCTTGTTGATTATGTGCAATGATAGAAAAAAAAAAACCCCTATGAATTCTTTAGTATGAAGCTCTATTTTCTGGAGTACATCTAAGTAAGAAACTGGAAACATAGATTGTCATATATTACAAAGCAATTAACTTTGATTTGCTGTTGTATGTATGTGGTGGAGAAAAGCTGCACCCAACTGGGCAGAGTATATTCATATTCATAGATCACATCAAATAGAGAGACCTGTTATGTATAATATACTGAATTATAATGTGGTTTGCTTGGTTTGGTTTGTCAATTCATCGCAAATTGTTAAAAAGAAACACATAAGCAACTTTTGCCTTACTATAATGTGTGGATCAGCTCAGTGATTCACTTCCATAAACTAGGAATAGGTGTGCAGTTTAAATATGTCTGCTGCATAACCCAGTGGAAATACTATGCAGTTACAAAGAAAGGGTATCTAGGATTCCTTTAGAATATTCTTTCTAAATATTTTTTAGCCAGACTTCTTTCATCTCTAACTTGGTACTATAAATCC
The DNA here is from genome assembly GCA_030761175.1 of Masticophis lateralis. Lineage (NCBI taxonomy): Eukaryota > Metazoa > Chordata > Lepidosauria > Squamata > Colubridae > Masticophis > Masticophis lateralis. Next base: position 20,634,036 of record JAUDYJ010000003.1, on the reverse strand, counting down.
TAAACATTTTCTGAAATTGAAAGTCTGTTTGAGAAGACACTGGAGGATTATCTCTCTGTGTGTGCTAATGGCAGATTCCCTATCTCTTTTGGAATGCTTGCCCTACAGATTGTAAATCCTTTTAATAGACAATTGCCTAAGTCTCCCTAGTCCATTGAAAGCCAGTTAAGCCTGCCTCAGTGCAACTTAATACATTTTAAGGATGTGTCTAGAATTTTGCTTTTGCAGATTCTATACAATTGAATGTAATCTGAAAGTTGAGAGAAAAACCTTGCAGTGGATAGCCGATTTTGCATCTGGTTAGGAGGAAACACCACATTTGGCAGAAATGAGTTGGGCTTGTCAAGAAAAACAGAACAGGTGCCTATTACAGTTGAGTCTTATGAACTAGCTATGGAACTATGCATAATAATTAAGGTAGCAGGTAGGAATACTGCCTTGATGCAGATTAAGGGTAAACAACTAGAGAAAATGACTCTGAACTCATCCTCCCATGCCACTAACCATGGTCTATGAACTATTTGCCAAGGATATGTCCTCATAATGCAGTCATAGGCTCCTCCCTGTTCTCCAAAGGAAGATTTCAGCAGGTTCTGACCAGTTCTGGAGAACCAGTAATGGAAATTTTGAGTAGTTTGGAGAACCACTAGTAAAAATTCTGACTGGCCCTGCCCCCATCTATTCTCTGCCTCTGAAGTCCCAGCTGATCGGAAGGGAATGGAGATTTTACAGTAACCTTCCCCTGGATTGGGGTGGGAATGGAGATTTTACAGTATCCTTCCCCTGCCACGTCCACCAAGCCACACCCACAGAACCGGTAGTAAAAAAATTTGAAACCCACCACTGTGTTCTCAGCTAAATTAATCTTTAGCCATTCCATTTTGAAGGAATTTTTTCTGGCTTCTCGCAAAACACAAATCCTATTGTAGAAATCATCTATGAAGCAGTATGTTTTGCTGATACACACACCATTTTGCATAATCTTCCACATGATGTTGCCAGTGGTCACTCTCAGTCAGCAATACCATTCCCTCCCATCATTTATCCCCTTGGGATATTAGGAAAATTCAATCTATGTCCAAAACTAGTCCAGATGATACCAATATCAATGGATGGAATATCAATGATACTGATATTGATACCAATAATTATATTTAGATGATATTGATGCCAATATCAATTTGTGGAAACTCAACAAAGAGTGAAACAATCTAGAACTAAGGAGAAATTTCATAACAATAAGAATAACCAACCAGTGAAACAATTTGCCTTCAGAAATTGTGGGTGCTCCAATGTTGGCTACTGTTGGCTACTGTTGGCTACTGTTGGCTACTGTTGGCTTTTAAGAAGGGACCATTTTTGTTTAAAATGGTATAGGCACTTCTGCTTGAGCAGAGGATTGAACGAGAAGAACCTCCAAGGTCCTTTCCAACTCTGTTCTGTAAGAATTATACCACAGGGGGAGAACTTAGATCCCAGACATCGCTCAGTGTTTCATGCAAGCTTCTTGCTGCTTGTCCCACTCTCCTCTTCTAATAAATTGGCAATGGTCCTTTTTTGGGATACACATTTACCAGTCTTCCAGAAATCCAGTAGTTTCTGGAATGTGCAGAAATGGATAGGTTAACTCTAAAAATCAAAGAAAAAGAAGATTTGGAATATTTTATAACATGGAAACTATTCTACAAATGGTTACTTGGCAGATACAGAGGTCAGATGAGTGAATTTATGTGAAATATGAACTACATGAGAAAGAAAAACTGATGAGTAAATAAATATTTTGATGGTTATATGATTGATACCATAATGGAAGATAGTTGTTGTGACCTAGGCTTACTGAGTAATTACAATACACAATTAGTCCCAAACAAACCTATTTTATTGTAACAGCTGAGAATTGCGTTCATTCCCAGCTGAGTCTCAATTAGTGCAAAATGAGTCCTTCGGAAGAAACCCTTTGGGATAATCACCAACCTTTATCTTCTTTGACACCCTGCCAAAGGCCTTGCTTGGCAAAGCACCACAAAGTTCAGAAACAAAGAAGAGATGCTGACTGGAAACAAAGTTAGCAATGTTGCTTTCCTGCAAAAGGCCCAAGTGCCTTTGTTTCTCTTTTAAGCCTTATGGGAGGGCCAATCATTTCCTGGCCTTATTCCTGAGTCATCCCTTTTGCTTTAGCTGCTCTTGCCTTCTGGCAGCTCTGCACATGCGTGCACTAGGAACAGGCTCCTCCTGTTCCTCTGCCTCTCTACTGTCCGACTCTGGGGGCTCCAGAATCCGCGCATCACTCCCAGATGTCCCTGGCCCCATCTCTGCCTCCGATACAGAGCCTTCATCCAGGCCTTCCCCAGACTCCAGGACTGGCCCATGTTCCTCCCCAGTCTTCTCACTGTCCAACTCCACTGCCAGCTCCGCAGGTTGCTGGCAGACCACAACAATAGTATACTTTTCAATAATTATTAGTATCATTGTATATATATGTTTATATGTACAGGATTATAATGATTATGATGATGTTTATATTTTAACACTTTGGACACCTAGAAACCACACTGTTCAATATAGAAATGGAATTTGTGATATAAAACAATTTTAAAAAAAATATTTATACCAAAAATCCAGTAGATTCATGGTCACAAATTGAACAGAGTACCTTTCCAGTAGCAACCTATCAGGCAGCTAGAAAATGGTAAATGTCCATCCTTACCCAAGCTTGCTTTTCCATACTTTAAAGTGAGCAGTGGGTTGTGGTTTTCCCCACTGAGGTGACTGAGAGACCTAAAGTCACAGATACCTACTTAAATATCTGGTCAGAACTCATTACAACCCTTGTTACTGTAGCAGATAAGAGCTCAGCTGTCAGGGCAATGAAAATTATTTCAACAAATATTCTGGCAACCCACAGAGTGAAGGAATACATTCATGCCTGAATGAATGCACATGAATACAACCTTGAAGAAGATTCCAATAGATATGTAGAAAAAGGGACAGCTACAGTAGTTAAAATGGAGATGGCAACCCAATTTACATGGTTTATAGAGTGTCCATCCACTTATTGAATGGTTCCCCATGGCATCATTACTTCCTCTTTGATCTAAGTATTTTCCAAAGGTGTTTTCCTTTGTATTTGGAAATTTAATTGTCATATGGAATCTTCAAGAGTTATAGGTCCTATAAGCAGATAGCAGTATCTAAATCATGCAAATAAAATGAAATATTTCATTAGACATAAAAACAGTACTTTAAAAACCAACAAAATGAGAATTACATACAGTTTGAAGGATCACATAATAACACACACACACACATTGTTATGAGTTGGAAGTACGGAAGAAAGAAGCATGCAAAAGAGAATAAAATACCTACAGATCATTGCCATTAGTAAGTTCAGTATGATATATGCATTCCTGCATTGATGACTTAGATAACATATGTTATCTCAGCAAGGGGCACATTTTAAACTTAAGAAAAAACAAAGAAGGTGGGAAAAAGAAGGTGTTTTTTTTTGTTAGATACAGTTATCTAAAATAATTAAGCAGGGCTCTCTAAAGTGTTTTTTATAGCCCTGTCTAGAATTTCCAGGGACTAATGCTGTAATATTTATTTTCCTTTATGATGTTGGTAGCCCACTTTTCTTCCATGAAACTCAAAGTAGCATGCTTGGTTCTCCTGTATATCTTTTTTTAAAAATCACAACTGTATTAAATATATTAGGGAGGAAGAGGTTGAATGAGAAGGTTTAAGGTTAATTAATCAGTGAGTTGTGGCTGAGTAGCATTCTTAGTCAGATACTCCAATGAGTGTGCTTATACCATGTTTCTCCAAAAAGACAACCCATCTTGAAAAGAAGCCCTATCACGTTTTTGAGCACATGCAATCAAATTAAGCCCCACCTACAAATTATGTCCTAATTAAGATCTCACCCACCTCGGGGTGCAGGGGTGGGACAAGGCACACAGGTAAAAACATAAGCTATGGTGGGGATGGAGGTTGGAGCTGCCCTACTTACCAGGCCTCACACTCCCCGACAACTGCCTTGCCTTCTTCTGCGGCCACTTGCTGCCATTCGCATGCATCGCCCTGGCCTCCATTTTGCCTTCAGATGCCTGCGGGCATCTGTTATCTGCAGTTGATAACAAAGCTCCAGATCGATCTGGAGCTCTGTTATCAGCTGCAGATGCCTTCCGGCAAGCATCTGAAGACAAAAAGGAGGCCAGGGCAATGCGTGTGAGTGGCGGCAAGCAGCCACAGAAGAAGTGGGCCAGCAGCAGGCTCCTGCTGAGCGGGGTTGTCAATGTGAGTCAATGATTAGAACCCTCCAAAAAGAAGGCCTAGCCATTTTTTTGGTGTCAAAAGAAAATAAGACCCGACTCATATATGCATAATTATCAGTTAAGAGCTGCAGCTTCAAATAAGTTGAACCTTGAATCAGCCATCCTAAATCAAACACCACTGTCAGTCCCAAAGAACCAAGAGCAACACAAGGACTTAGTTCTGAATGGTTTCTTTATTCTTGTTTACCTACAGACAGAATCTTGCCAGAGTAAATTTTATGCATAACTATAGATACTTTTTGGTTAATTGATAGGGAGAGTTTTCCTTCCTTCTGACCACTATATATTCCAAACTTCACTATCTGTTTGCCCTCTGGAAAGAAGCCCATCTTTGCTGCAACTGCAGACCACAACCACGGAGCAAATTTACACCTTGAGCATCTGAGCACACCTCTAAATGGCCAGAAACTGATGGCAGCTGCTAATATTTTAGATATTGTTGTAGTCACATTGGCTGCTGGTCTGCTGTGTTTGGGTATTTGCTAAGCTACAACAAGAACAAAACTTCCAAGTTACTTTTTACTCTCATCTTTTCTGCTGCTGCAATAAAATGTTAGGCTCTGCTGGAAAATGAATCAGTGCAAAATTGATCAGTGGCATTTGGATGAAAGGCTTGATAAAAGCAAAGTCTCAGAACTGAGCACAGAGTCACCTGGAAGCTAATTCACCAAATCCAGTGAATTCCAAGAATGTGTGCTGGTGCTATCAAAGCATTTTGACTTCCCATAATGACATTTACTTTATGAAATTTAGAATGATTGTACCATCTGACATAGTTTCAACAAGCACATTACTTTTCAGGGGAGTCAGTTCATTCATTTAGTGGTCCACCTACATAGAGCTGTTAACCTGTCTTTTGGGTAATTCTGAATACTGCTATCATACTAGGTTCTTGACCTTTCTAACTTTTTGTTTCTCTAATACAGGGATGTCAAACGCGCATTGTCATGGTGGTATCACGTGATGTATTGGGACTTCTTTCCCCTTCGCTAAACTGGGTGGGGGAGGGGCCAGCACGTGACACAACTGGCCTGCTGGCTGCAAGTTTGACACCCCTATCAAACTCATCCTATAGGCTACGAGTTTGACACTTCTATCAAACTCACCCCTATCAACCCTCCCATGCTTCTCAACCTTGGCAGCTTTAAGATGGATGGACTTCAACTCCCAGAATTTTCCAGCCAACCAGGAACACTGGGAGTTGATATGCACCATCTGAAAGCTACCAAGGTAGACAAAAACTAGTCTAACAATAATGTTTAATGTTCTGTGGATCTATTCCTGCCTTTGCTTGAGCTTCTTTAGTAATTCATGGCATCAATATAAATATATCTCTCTTAAAGCAGAACTTGCGATAGACGATGGAAGCTCCTAAAGCTATCAACCTAAAGCTATTTTTAAAGCATCTTGTCAAATAATAATCAGCATTTCGGGTTAAGATATCACCTTTCAGCTGTAGCACAGCATAAATGAAACTGTTCAACCATAACCTAGTTTGAAGATTACATTCTTATAGAAAAGTGTATCTCTAAATTACAAGACACAAAAGCATAAAAGTTATCTGGGACTAATTTGCCTCTTGCACACACAAAAACCCTAGTAAATGAAGTATGCTGAGCCTTCCTGGAGATATACATATTATGTACTAGTGATATTGCTTTCCCTCTAAAGTCTGAAATCAGCAAAAGTTGTATAAGCATATTCAAGCAAATAGTACAAAGATATCTATAAGTATTTAGAGAAACTTTCCCTCTCCCATCAACTCTCTATGTCAAAGTTTTCACTCTTTGATGTCGATTACATGGGCCTGCTAGCACTCACTGATCAGGGACACCAGTGCTAATATATTATTAAACAAAAATAACTCAGTACCTGAGAATAGTCAAAGATGAAAAAATTATATTCGCTTCCTTTCCATTCAGTATTGTCAGCTGATGACCAGACAGCTAGAAACTGTTCAAAGTTACAACAGAGCAGAGGTGGGTTTCAGCAGGTTCTGACCAGTTCTGGAAAACCGGTAGCAGAAATTTTGAGTAGTTCAGAGAACCGGTAGTAAAAATTCTGACTGGCCCCACCATCATCTATTATCTGCCTCCCGAGTCCCAGCTGATCAGGAGGAAATGGGGATTTTCCAGTAACTTTCCCCTGGATTGGGGAGGGAATGGAGATTTTACAGTATCCTTCTCCTGCCATGCCCACCAAGCCATGCCCACAGAACCGGTAGTAAAAAAATTTGAAACCCACCACTGCAACAGAGTCTACAACATGTTCTTGCAGTTTTTAACATTGCCCCTCCCATGGTGATGTAACCATAATTAACAAAGGTTTTGCTAGCAACTGGTGTTTACTTCTAGTTTCTGAAAACTGACCACCACAAATAAGGACATCAAATTGAGTTTGGTCACATGTTTACCTGTTTTATGACTGTCCTGACCTAAGGCTTTAATTGCAGGGAATTAATTACAATCATAGCTTGAGGATTACCTAAACCACTTTTTCATGTGGTATCCTAGATTGCTCTAGAGCAGGGGTATCAAACTCAATTTCATTGAAGGCTGCATCAGGCCTGTGGTTGATCTCAGGGGGCCAGCCGGGCATGGCTGACTGGGTAGGTGTGGCCAACTTGGTGGGCTTGGCCATCTTGACACCACTTCCCAAACTGCTGACATATTTTGTCTTTGCACTGAGTAGACCAGGCCAAAACCACTGGCCCAATGCTTCCTCTTCACACTGGGTAGACCAGGCCAAAGCTGCATTGGATAGACCAGATCAAAGCAATGCAGGCTGGCCCCTTACATTTTCCAGGACAGCCCCATGGACCAGATCCAACCACATTACAGCTGGCGGCCCTTGAGTTTAACATCCCTGCTCTAGAGAA